>JAJJLH010002233.1:0-32213 GCA_023806865.1 Isotricha sp. YL-2021a | reverse complement strand
ATATATTATATTTTAATTTAAATTATTCATATAATTTCCATTTTTAAAATTCACAATTGGGTAATAATAAAATAAATATTATTTAAAAATTAAATTCCTATTATGAAATAAAAATTCATTTTTAAATTTAATGAAAAAAGGGGATTCAATAAGAGTTTCGAAATTTTCAAAATTAAAATAATGACAATTTTAATAATATTTATTACCAAAATAGGATATAATTATTTAAATCTTCTTAAAAAATAAAAAAACTTATAATATACAATTATAATTTAACAATATTTACAATAAAAATCATAAAAATCTTTTTAAAAAAAGTTATTTTTAATACTCTTTATTTATGAAATTAAAGTATTTTCTAAAGAAATAAAATAATTCCCAGGATAAAATAATGGCTATTTTTTTTAAATGAAAAATTTTATTTATTTATTGAAATTTTTAATAATTATTTTTTTCTCATAAGTAATATATAAATATCCATAATTTTAAAATTATCATTTTCAAACAAATGAGTTCAGATATAAAAAACATCATATGCATAGGATCAGGTTATGTAGGTGCTATTACAATGACAATGTTTGCTCATTATCATCCCGAAGTTAATATATATGTATATGATGTTTTTAAAAAATTAATAGATAAATGGAATGCAGTAACAGATGAAAAATCATTACCAATTGTAGAACCTTCTTTATATGATTATTTTAGTAAAGTTTGGAAAAAAAATTTATTTTTTATTGATAATTTATCTGATGATATAATTATTAAATCTGATGTTATTTTTGTTTGTGTTAATACTCCTTCAATAAATGATTGTAAATATGGAACTGATGTTACTTTAGAAGAATTATCAAAAATATTAAATAAAGGAATTGAACTTAGTATGGATAATGTTTATCAATGTGTTAAAGATTTAACAAGAAGAATAATTTCCTTAGATAATAATGAAATGAGAAATAAAATAATAATTCAAAAAAGCACAGTTGCTATTAAAACATTAGAAACTTTATATGACATAATTCATAAAACATTCGAAGAAGAAAAATCACCTTTAACCAAAGAGCAAATAGATAAAAAAATAACATTATTAAATATTCCTGAATTTTTAGCAGAAGGATGTGCAATATCAAATTTAATAAATATAGATAGAGTAGTAATTGGTTTTTTAAGAGAAAATATAGAATCAAAAAACGCAGCAAATAAATTAAAACAATTTTATTTATTATTTTTATCAGAAGAAAAAATAATAATATTAGATTCAATTTCAAGTGAAATGACAAAATTAGTTTCAAACGCATTTTTGGCACAAAGAATAAGTTCAATAAATACAATATCAGAATTATGTGAAAAAACAAATTCTAATATTAATAATATTTCAAAATCAGTTGGAAGTGATCATAGAATTGGAAAAGTATATTTAAAAGCTTCAATGGGATTTGGTGGCTCTTGTTTTAAAAAAGATGTTTTATCTTTAATTTTTCTTTTTTCAAATATGAATTTAACTTTTCAAGCTAATTATTGGAGTCAAGTACTTTTAATGAATGAATATCAAAGATTAAGAATATGCAAAAAGATTTTAAATTCATGTAATGGAAAACCAATTGCAATTTTAGGTTTAGCTTTTAAAGGAGAAATTGGTGATGTTAGATGTGCTAATTCAATTTTCCTTTTAAGTTATTTATTAAATAATAAAGCAAATGTTAAATTATTTGATCCTTATTCTACTGTTGAATCAGTTCAAAATGAATTAAAAGTTTATGATGATGATAAAAATCCAAAATATAATTATAATGATATTACTATTTTTAGAGACATAAATGAATGTATTAAAGATTGTTCAGTTGTTGCTTTTTGTAATGATCATCATGAATTCAAATCACTTGGATTAAAAAAAATTAGTGAACTTATGGATAAAGATAATCAAAGTATTTTTGATATGTATGATATATTTAGTCTTGAAGAATTGAAAAAAGAAAAATTTAAAGTATTTAAATTAGGACAATTCGATAATACCGAATAAATTTTTGGATGATTTTATTAAGGTCTTTTAAATATTTTTTTTAAATAATAAAAATTTTATTTTTGATAAAAACAAATTAAATATATATTATATAAATCTTTTTATAAATGAGCTTTTAATTGTTCTTAGATATTAAAAAATATTTTTTTTTGAAATAAAAGTTTATAAATGATAATTTTTTAAGATATTAAAAATTATTTTTATAAAGGTCTAATTTTTTATTTTTGCTGATATTATAAATAATTTGTTTATTTTTAATAAAATAAAATTATTTAAAATAAAATAATAAATATAAGATGATGGATGAATATTATAAAAAATATTATATTTGAATTATAATAATAAATACCTATTTTATTAATGAATAAATAAATACTCTCATTATATTTATTGAATTATTTTTTATATATTAATTTATTTATAATAAAATTTGTAAAAATCAAAAAATCTCTTTCAAATATATAAATTTATTAAATGTGTGAAACAAGTTCATATGAATATTATAGAATGAATATTAAAAGAAGTTTTAGAAATGATTTAGTAAGAACAATAGCCTTTTTACTTCAAGATATTTGTAAAGAAAATGATTTTTTCAATAAAAAAAATAATAAATTGATTGAACCTTTCATAGGCAAAATTGATGATATGTCAATTGAAGATTTCTTAAATAAATGTTTACTATATTCAAATGCAGAATCAAGTACTTTTATTATAATGCTTATTTATATTGATAGATTATGTGAAATTAATGGCTTTATTATAAATTCATTTAATGTTTATAAAATTATTTTTAGTTCTTTATTAATAGCTATTAAATATCATGAAGATGATTTATTTAATAATAAATATTATGCCAAAATTTTTGGTATAAAAATTGAAGAATTAAATATTTTAGAAAATTATTTTTGTAAAATAATAAATTATAGATTATTTATTGATGATGATGTATTTAAAACTTATTATAATAATTTAAACTCTTCAATTGAAATTTGTATAGGTTGTTAATAAATTTTTGGTAATATTTTTCATTATAATATTAGTAAAAAATTTTAAATTAATAATTAGAAAAAAATAATTTTATTTATTTTTTTATATATTTTAATAATTAAATATTTAAATTTTATTTAAAATTAATTTTTCTATTTTTAAATATTTTTATTTATTTAAATACCTAATTTTGGATATTTAATTTATTAATTTAGGAAATTGGAACTTTAGAAAGACTTTCTTTAACATTCCTCCATATATCAATAACATTTTTATCATTTTTTCTTTGAAGAAGAATGAAAATTTTTAAATGTCTAAAATAATTAGCAATTTTATCTTCTTTAAATTTATTCATTTGATTTTCCAAACTAAATGTTGAATATCTAATAATTTCACTTAAATTTTTAATATTATCTTCAACAGTTTCTTTTTCTTTATTAAGTTGATTAATAATTTCATCTTTTTTTTTAAAAATAGATTTTAAAAAACTAGTTTGTCCAACTTCTGCTTTTTTTTGTTCAATATCAATAGCAGAACTTCTTTGACGTAATTTTTCTAAATTTTCTTGTAATTTTATTAAACTATTAATTACACATATCATTGCATCTGTATCTAATTCTTCTTCTTCTATCCAAATTTCAAGAATAATATAAGGATTTAATAATAGTTCTTTTATTTTTTCAATTTTTTCATTTAATACAGTATTATTAGAATTAGCAAATATTAATTTTTCTTCTTGATGGGCATATGATAAAATATTATTACTTTCATATTCTTTAAAATTTTTAATTAATTCAATATATTTTTCTATTTCTTCTTCTCTTTTTTCTACTGTTTTTATAATTGTTTCATTGAAAGTTTTTAAATTAATAAGATTCTTTTTTAAGAAAGATAAAAATTCCAAAATTTTGCTTTTCCCAATTAAAGCATCATAACTTTCAACAAAGTCGGGAAAAGCTTTTTTATAATTATCCAAAATTTGACTATAAGTTAATTTAGGTAACTTTTCAATAGCTTTAGCAACATCATTAGTATTAGATTGAAATAATTTAACTTCTTCACTTTCATATAAATATTTAATATTAGATAAATCAAGACAAAATCTATTAAGTAATCTAATTCTATAAGCAATAATATCAGCATCTAAATTTCCAACAACAACTTTTGGTGGGATATTAGGAACAAAAATTCCAGGCCAACGTTCCAAAAGTTTTTCATGTAAAGCATAAAAATCACTATATCTTCTTTTTAATGCTTCTTGTATATCTGTTCCCATTAGTGAATATTGAACATGTTTTTTTATTCCTTCTCCTATTATTGGAGTGTCAATGTACATTGGATATGTTTCCAATTTACGAGGAGGATTCATTTTATATATCCCTTCATCTGATGATAAATCTGTTTTTATTTTTTCACTTGGTTCTGATGAAAGTTTTACATCTTCTGTTTGCTCTATTTGGTCATCTAATGTTTCTGTGTTTTGAGGTTCCATTTTATTTTTTTTATATTTGAGATTTTTTTTATTTCATTTTTTAATCATAATATTATTAATATTATGTTATTAATTTTTAAATTAATTAAAATCATTAATCAGCAATTGAAAAATAAAAATAATAAACAAAAGTTATTTGAATAAAATTAAAGAAATTAAATTAAAAATGAATTATATTATAAATATAGAATAAAAGCAAATTTTTAATTTCTGTAAACAAAATATAAATTATATATTTCTAATATTAGAAATTTTATATCATTTAACAATTTAAAAAGCAGATAAATAATGTATTAATAATTGTTTCATTTTTTAATATTTTATTATATTTTAATGATAATAATTAAAAAAATTAAATGTCATTTAAAATTACTCCCTTACCTAATCCAACACCAGAAATAATTGGTAGTATTAAAATTAACCAAAATCAAAATTTCCAAAACTCAAAAAACCAATCATTATCAAAAAAAAGAGGAATAAGTGCAAATCCCTTAAAAATAAAACCAATAAAAAAAAGCCAAAAAAAAAATGAACCAAACACCCTTTTACAAAATTTAATAACTCAAGTTCAAAAAAAACCAACTCAAGCATCAAAAATATTAATAAATAACAAACCAAACATAAATCCAAATATAAAATCTCACTCATATTCTCCAAATAGATTAATAAATTCTCAAATAAAATTAAATAATGGTCTCCTTCCTCCAAAATTATCATCAAAAAAAACTTTAGTATTAGATTTAGATGAAACATTAGTTCATTCAAATTTTATTCCTTTCCCAAGACCATCAGATGTAATAATAAAAATAGAATTAGATAATGAAATTCATGATATTCATGTTTTAGTTAGACCAGGAGTAAAAGAATTTTTAGAAAAAATGTCAAAAAGATATGAATTAGTAATTTTTACTGCTTCTTTAAGTAAATATGCTGATCCACTATTAGATATTATTGATAAAAATGGTTTTTGTCCTTTTAGATTGTTTAGAGAACATTGTACTTTAATTAATACTTCTTTTGTTAAAGATTTAAAAAGATTGGGAAGGGATTTAAAGGATATTATTATTGTTGATAATTCTCCTATTGCTTATGCTTTAAATCCTGATAATGGATTACCTATTTTAAGCTGGTTTGATGATATGAATGATAGAGAATTGTATAATATTACTCCTTTACTTGAATTTTTGTCTTATGTTCCTGATGTTAGAGAATATATTAGGAAATTTGTTGTTAATAATGAAATTGATTATAATAAAGCTATGAAAGATATTGATTTATATAATTCTTTAATGAAAAAACATGAAAAAGAAAATGAAATTTTGGAAAGAGAAAAAGAAAAAAAAAGAGAAAGAGAAAAAGAAAAAGAAAGAGAAAGAGAAAAAGAAAGAGAAAAAGAAAAAGAAAGAGAAAGAGAAAGAGAAAAAGAAAGAGAAAAAGAAAGAGAAAAAGAAAGAGAAAAAGTAAAAGAAAGAGAAAAAGAAAAAGAAAGAGAAAAAGAAAAAGGAAAAGAAAAAGAAAAAGAGAAATCTCAACAAATTAATATTAATATTATTAATAATAATATAACAAATTATATTTGTAATGAAAAAGATAAAAATGATAATAATGAAAATAATAATGAAGAAATACAAAATTTAAAGATTGATAAAAATAAAAATGAAAAAAAAATCTATAATAACAATAATATACCAAAAGATAATACAAATCATAATTTTAAAAATTCAAATAAACAAAATAATAGCTTAAGATTACATTATAAAAAAGATTCATTTCAATTTCCTCAAACAACAACACATAGAAAAAATAATTTCCTTAACACAGGATTTGTACAAAATGTAAATACAGTAAGAGGAAAAAATTTAAGTAATTTAAATCAAAATCAAAATAATCAAATTAATATTGCAGGAATTGATTTTATGAAAGCAAATAAGAAAAAAAACCAACTTAAATATACAAATATTCCTTTTAAAAATGAAAATAAAATTAATAATTTTCTTCATTCAACTTCAACACAAGAAATTAATAAAGGTATTAAAAGAGGAAATAAGCAATTTTTAAATATTGAATTTCAATCTAAAAATCATCATACTAAAAGTTTATCCTATAATTTTGATATGCAAATTCCTTCAATAAGGCCAAAGAGTACTAAAAGAATGATGAATAATAATAAAGAAAAAAAAGGAAATTTAAAGGATTTAAGATTTGAATTAAATGAAATTTTAAAGAAAGGAATTAGTAAAAGTTCAAGACCAAATGATTTAAAAGGAGGATATAAATATAATTTATTAAGTCCAATGAGTGTTTCAACTGGCTTTAATGTAAAATATACAAATAAATTACTCAAAGATAAATTTTCAAATAAAATGTAATAAACAAAAAAATATTATATAAATATAATATATATTAATTATATATTATAAATGTTATAGCAATATTTAGAATAAGAAAAAAATTCAATATAAATAAATAATAAATGAAAATAAAAAAATATTTTTTTATATAAACAATGTAAAAACCTTATTTAGTAATTCCCTTAAAAACCATCATAAAAAAGTTATTTATTATAAGAAAAACCATTAAAATCCTCATCAAGATTTTCATAAGTATCAACAGGAGTATCTTCTGGAATAGCCTTAGAAAAAAGTGGATCAATATATTTAGTATCAACAGCATTTTTTAACTTAGGAATAAAAGGAGGTTTAATCTTTTTCTCTAATAACTTTTTCCAATCCATTCCATTAAAAAAAACATGATTTTTAATCTCATCAGCACCATTACTTCCTAATCTCTTCTCAGGATTTTTAATTAATAATTTCTGAATTAAATCAATAACTTCATTACTTAAATATTCAGGATATTCAGGTTCATTATTAATAATAGCATCAAACAATAAATTATTATCCTTACAATAAAAAGGTGGTATACCTGTTAACATTTCATATATTAAATTACCTAAACTCCACCAATCAACTGGTTTACCATGTCCTTTATTTAATATTATTTCAGGAGCTAAATATTCTGGTGTTCCACAGAAACTTTTTGCACTTTTATTATCAATAATATTCTCTTTTGATAAACCAAAATCTGTTATTTTTATATTTCCTTTCCTATCAATTAATACATTTTCTGGTTTTAAATCTCTGTATATTATATTGTTTTTATGTAAGTGTTCTACTGCTAATATAATTTGACCTGCATAAAATTCTGCTGCTCCTTCATTGAATCTTTCTACTCTTTGAATATGGAAAAATAATTCACCTCCTGGACAATAATCTGTTACTAAATATAATTTTGATTCTGTTTGAAATGCATATTGTAATTTGTTTATAAAAGGATGGTCTATTAATTCTAATATTCTTCTTTCTGTTTTTATGTGATCTACTTGATTTTTTTTTACCATTGAGTGTTTTTTCATTATTTTCATTGCGTATATTGTATTTTCATCGTTTTTTTTTACTAATAATACTTTACCATAACTTCCTTTTCCTACTACTTTTATTATTGTGAAATCTTCTATTGTTAATTTATTATTCGTGTATTTTTTTAGCTTTTCTGAATTTTCAAATGATTCCATTTTAATTTAATAAATAGTATAAAAGTAAAAATTTTATTTTTTTTATTATAATTTTTTTATTTAGATATTTTTAATATATTTTTCTATAATTTTAATTAATTTAAAATAAATGTTTTTTTTGTTTGTAAAATTCATTAATCAATATATTGACTATTGACATATTCAATATTTTCTTTTGTTCCATTCATTTCTAATGCTTTTTCAATTAATTTTAAATTTTTTTCACTTTTAATTGGATTACCATCAAATTTTATATTTTTAATATGGTTATTCATTTTAATATTATTAATTATATTTCTATTTGGATCTTTTGATTCAATTTTATTTAAAGTAATTTTATTATTTTTCAAACTAACCGAATTTAAATTTGTATTCATTGTAATACCATCATTAATTATTTTTTCAAAATCTTGATCATTTATAAAATTCCCATCTAAATATAAATATTTAATATAAAAATTTTCTTTTAAAAAGTTACAAAGATTTTTTATTATTTCATTATTACCACCAAAATCATTAAGACTTATATCAAGAAAACTTAATATTTTATTATCTTTTAAAATAGATAATAATTGTTTCATTCCTATACCAATATGACATCCTGCTAAATTTAAATTTTTAATTGTTGTATTTGATTCCATATATTTTATAATTAAATTACTAGTTGCTGCTTTATTAAAGTTATTGTATGAGAGATCTAAACTGCCAATCCTTTTATTTTCACTTAAACATTCTAAAATTTTTTTCAAACTTTTTTGATTAATTTTATTATTTGATAAATTAATTTCATTTAAAGAAAGATTTTCTTCAATTCCTGTCAAAAATTTATTATATCCTTCAATAGTAAAATTATTATAATTAATACTTAAAGATTTAATACTGTCATTTTGCATAATAAGAAATTTTAATATTTCCATTGATTCATCATCTAATCTATTATTTCCTAAAAAAAGATATGATATTATTTTATTATTTAAAATACATTGAACTAAACTAGAAGTTTCAGAAAAAGATAAATAATTACCTTCATAATAGAGAGTATAAAAATAATATAATTCACTTTTTTCATTATCAAAAAATTTAATTGCACTATCTGAATCAAAACAATATTCATCAATTCCATTATATGATATATCTAATAGATTTAAAAATTTACAATTTATTAATAAATCAAATAAAAAAATTGCACCTTTTGAACCTAATATATTATGATGAAAAATAAATTTTTTTAAAAATTTGAATCCATTATTATTAAAAGCATCAATCACTAGCTTTGAATTAAAAACTTTTTTTGTTATTTTATTACCAGATAAATTAATAATATTTATATCTGGACAATATTTTGATAAATTATCAAATATTTTTATAGCATTTTTATCACCTAATTCATTAAAAGAAAGATTAATAATTTGTAAATCACTTCTATTATTATTAATAACATTATTAATGGAATAATATTTATTTATTTGTAAATTATTTGAAATAGATATTTTTTTTAAATTATCAATTTCAGCTAAAGCTAAATTAATCATTTCAATTCCATTATTGTTTAATTCATAATCATTTATATTTATTTCATCTATATTTTCTTTTTTCAATTGTCGTAATATTATATTTCCAAAAATTGAAATTGCATTAGCTTTTCCAATCTTATATTTTGATATTATTTTTCTAATTATTTCACAATTATTCTTCAATAATTGAGATAAAGAATATTTGTCAAAATTTATTATTTTATTTTCAGATGAATCTAACATTTTTATTATTTCTTTTTTTTTTTTTATACTAGTTATCATTTCATTATAATATTCATTTTTATCTTTTTTTAATACCATAAATTCTTTTCTTATGTTAAAATATGCCTTACTTAAATTTGTTTTTAGAAGTATATTAGTGGTTTCATTATTTAATTGAAACATTTCAAATAATTCATCAGTTGTACAGAAATCAATAAAATTATTTAATAATTTTGGTTTCATTGATATTATTTTAGAAAAAGGAATTTTTGAATTATTATTATTATGTTTTCTATTTCTTTTTTGAATATTATTATTTTCATTTTCTGAATATTCATCATCACTCATTTTTAAATTATAATATTTAAAAAGTAAATTTATAATTATTTAAATATATAAAATATAATATTATATATTGTTATTTTATAATTTTTATATCTTTTAATTTATAAATTATACCATTTTTCACATAAAATCCTCTTTTAAACATTGTTTGAAAGATAAATTATATATTTTCTCCTTATCACTCCAATCTTCTATTTATAAATCAAATAATCAATATCATTTTATTTGATTTCATGTTTTAATGATGAACAATTAAAAAAGTTTATTCCTTTGGTAAATTATGAGAAAAAGTTAAAAGATATTTAAAAGAAAATAAAAATGATTGACTATTAATTTTAAAATATCAAATATTTGAATTTGATGAAAAAGAATTCATTTTTTAATTTAATATTTAAATTATTTTAAATTAAATATATAAATTGTTAATTCTAATTTAAAAAATTTAAATATTATTTAAAAATATTTAATATAAAATTTAGGATTAGACAAATTTAAATCATCAATAATTAATAAAAATATTTTAAAGACATTCTAATTTTATTAATAAATTTATATTTTTATTAAAATATTTTTTGAATTCTTTTCCCGCTAATGTATCAAAACATTTTTAAAATTTTTTATTATTAAATAATAATTTAATTAATTTGTTGAAACAAATTTGATATCTTATATCCTTTTCAATGTCAATTTGATAGGATAATTATTAGAATTATTTTTAACAAGAAAGAAATTTAGAAAAAATACAAAAGAAAGATTAAAAAAATAAACTGTTTTATAAAATAAAATAACATGTATTTATTAACAAATATTTAATGATTATATTATTTTAAATTCACCATTTTCATTCTTTTTATTGTTTTTCTCCTTTTTTTTTCCTTAATTTTTTTTTATTAAGAAGATTTTCAGCATTTTTATATTCTTCTTCATCAACTTTTCTATCTCTTTTAACAGGAACAGAAAATTCTTTTTTTTTTTTCTTTCTTTCTTTTTTAGGTTTTTCTTCAGTTTTTCCTTCTTTTTTTTCAGAATTTTTATTTGTGGATTTTCCTTTATTTTTTGATTTAGGAGTTTTTACATTTTCTTGTATTTCATCTTTTTCTTTTTCTTTTTCTTTTTCTTTTTCAACATCCATTTTTTCATTTTCTTCATTTTTCTCTTTATCTTTTTCTTCTTTTTCTTCATTTTTTTCTTTATTTTCTTCATTTTTTTCTTTATTTTCTTCTTTTTCTTCTTCTTTTTCTTCATTTTTTTCTTTATTTTCTTCATTTTTTTCTTTATTTTCTTCTTCTTTATCATTTTCATTTTTTTCTTCATTTTCTTCTTTTGAATTTTTTTCATCATTTTCTTTTTTTGGACTTTGATTATTTAAATTTTCTTTTGGTTCTTCATGAGTTTCATTTTGATTTGTTTCATTTTCTTTTTGAATTTCTGGTTTATTTTCTTCAGTACTCATAATATATTTTTATTTTTTGATAAATCAACCGCCTTATATTATATTCTTAAAGGAATTTATTTTTTATTATGCATGTAAATCTAATTTGTTAATGATGCTTTTTATTTTTATTATTTGCTTAGGGATTAAAAAATTGGAATATAATTAATAAATTCCAAATATATAATTTTATTAAATTAAAATTATTTCTTCTTTTTAAATTATATTATAATAAAATAATAATAATAAAAATAAAAATGGTTATTTTTAAAACTAGACTATCAATAATATAAAATCAATAAAATTTATTTATCCAAATAAATGTAAATGATACATTTGACAATATTTATAAATTAAATTGATTTTAAACTAAAATTTACTCTAAGTGTGTTATTGAATTTTAATCTAGATACATCATCTCTTATTTTATTAAAAAATTGATTTTCTTGAAGAAAAGAATATTTATTAGTAAGACCATATTTATCATAAAACTCATTTTTCTTTTTAATAAAATATTCTCTATTATATAAATTTGTATCATGATTACGAGAATAAGTTTTTAATTTATAAATAGTATTATATATATTTGGAACTGTTTTAACATTATTTAAAATAAGATGTGAATATGATTTATTTTTGTATGGTTCAATTACTTCACAAAATTTTTTCTTTCTTTTTTTACTATTATTATTATTATTTTCTTTTTTATTTAAACTATTAATTAATTTTTGATCTTGTTTTAATAAAATTAATTTATCACAATTGATTAATTTTGGTACAAATAAAGGGGAATTATTTAATAAAGTTCTTTTTGATATTACATTTAATACTGGAAAAGGTTTATTAAAAATTATATTTCTTTCTTTTTTTTTTGGTGAAAATATTTTATCTAAATGCTCTGAAACTGTAATTCTATGGCTTTTAAGAGCCATTCCATCAAAAGAATCTTTTGAATTTTCATATTTCAAAATTTCACTAATCCTCCTTTTCTTAATTTTTGGAATATTAATTTTAGTTAAAAAATCTTTATTAAACTTTATTTCCATTTATATAAATAAAAAACAAAACTATAAAAAAATTAAATTTTTTCAAATAAATAAATAAAAAAACCTTCAAAAAAAAAAAAGAAAAAACAAAAGAATAATAAAACAAAAAAAATTTTTATTCCCAAATTTTAACTGTTTGATCCATAGATCCACTAGCAATATTCCCATCACCAAGAACAGCAACAGCAGTAACTCCTTCTTCATGATCTTCCAAAGTACAAATAATTTCTTTACTTTTCAAATCCCAAACAATTAAACTCCAATCAGTAGCTCCACTAACAATTCTATCATTCCCAATAAAATCAATACACATAATATGTCCAGTATGACCTTCAAGTATAAATTCTTGTTTTTTATTTTCCCAATCCCAAACACGAACAACATTATCATAACCACCACTTAATAATTTTTTCCCATTTTCAATTAATTTTAAACATTGAATTCCTTCAACATGACCTTCTAAATCGAATAAAAATTCTCTTTTTTCAATATCCCATACTTTAATTTTATAATCATTACCACCACTAAATAAATGTTTCCCATCATAAGTTTCTAAACAAATAACTTCTTCTTGATGACCACTTAAAACAGCGAATTCTAATTCAATTTTTTCATCACCAAAATTATTATCCATAGGTGATAAATCATAAAATTTAATAGTTTTATCACCAGAACCAAGTGCGACTTGAGTATCAGAAATTTGTTTAATACAAGAAAAAGGTATATTTGCATTATATGAATTAATTTCTTTCCCTGAATGAAGATTCCATTGTTTAATTGTTTTATCTCTTGATATTGAAACTAATTTATCATTTGTATATTGTATTACATCAGTAACTGCACTAGTATGTCCTTTATAAATAATAATTGGAGTTTTTTGTGTTTTTATATCATCTGTTACAAAATCCCATAATTTTAATAAAGAATCTTGACTACATGTTACTACTTTTCCGTTTTTTAAAATTAATAATTTTTGAACCCAATCATCATGTGCTTTTATTGTTCTTATAACTTTATATTGGTTTCTTATTCCATCTTGGAATTTTACTGATTTAGTATTTGTTGTTTTTTCCTTTTTTTCTTCTTGTTCTTTTTCTTTTTGTTCTGGTTTAAATTGAGATGTTTTTATTTCAGGTTTTTTTGAGTCTTCTTTTACTTTTTCTTTTGATTGAGATGATTGTTTTGTTGTTTTTTTTGGAATAGATTTTGATTGAGTTTTTGGTGTCACTTGAGGTTTTGTTGATGATTTTGGTTTCGATTTTGAAGTCTTTTTTGCTGCTGTTGATTTTTTCATATTTTTCTTTTTATATAATTATTTTTTAAATTTTTTTTAGATTTAAATTAATTGTTTATTTAAATTCTTAATTATAATAATATTATTATAAATCTTTTTTTTTTTCATTTTCTTGAAATTCAGTATATTCGCTAATAAAATTTGATTGATTATCCATAAATATTATAAGGAATGAAATAACATTAGTAAAAATTGAAATAATATAAATTATATAATATAATTTTAATTTATCAACTAATTTAGTACCACACATTAAAAAAAGGATTATACTTCCTATAACTGCAGAAATTCCTTTAGAAAAACTACAAATTTGAAATAAATAAATAGAAAAATCAGTTTTTTCAGTTTTAGAAGTTTTTTCAGTTTTAGAAGTTTTTTCTAAAAAAACATTTGTAATTTCTTGATTTAAAATAAACAAGATCCCAATTAAAAAACTAAATATAATATTATAATATTCTTTAAAAAAAATTGCATATAAACACAAAAGTATCGAAAGGATAGTTTTTATAGTTATTAATTTTCTACAATTAAATTTTTTATTTTTTACAATATAATCAAAAACAAAATAAAATATTCCACTTATTAAACTTGTCCAAGTTATTATTGTATATGCTGTTATAACATTAATATTTTTATTAATTACAAACATAATATAACTATTAAAAAGAATTTCTTCTGAAAAATTCATAAATAAACAAGAAATAAAAAATCTTATGAATCTAAAAGAATACTTAGATTTTTTTAAATTTACTTCAAACACCTTCTCAGTTATTGTTTCTATTTCTTCTCTAAATGGTTTATATATAATTGGAAATGCTAATATAGGAACCATAACTATGAATTCATTTTTTTCATAATAAACTTTATTTTTTTTATCATCATCATCAAATGATCCACTACTGCCTTCTTCAAATTTCTCCACAATTGAATTTATTGAAGAAATATCCTTTTTTTCTTCTTTTTCTTTAATATTTTCTACTTTAGAAATAAAGAAAAATGATATAATCATTTGAACAATTAATAATATAATAAAATATATAATTATTTCTCTTATATTTCTTGCTAAAACAAAAGGAAAGTATTTTCTATCTAAAATATCATTGTTAGTAAAAACATCATTTTTAATTTTAGATCTCATTAGAATAAACAATGAATATAATTCTGAAACTACACTTGAAATAAGTCCAAAAATAATAGTTATTTTATAATCGTTTTTTCCATATAAAGACATATTATACATTGAATATGAGACATTTATTCCATAACAAAACCCAATTATAATAATTAAAATAAATAAAAAATTAATTGAATTTTCCAAAATATAATACAAACCCCAAAATATTAATTGACATAAATTTGAAAAAAATAATACATTTGTAATAGATATTTTTATTTTAATTAAAAAATTGATAAATAGTGAGGAAAAATTAACTGATAATATAAAAAATGAATATATAAATAAATTATTTTCAAATCTTATTATTCTTTTATAATGCCTATGATAAGATATAAATATATGAGATAATATTATAATTGTTGGATAAAAACACATAGTCATAGTAAGAATTGATGTAGCAATAAAATTTTTAAATTTTTTGGAATCCATTTACTTTTTTATTTAAATTATCATTTTAAATTTATGAAATATATTTATATATTTTGAACAAAGATTATATTTTATATTAGATATTTAATAAAATTTTTGAATAATATTGTTTATACTATATTTTATATTTTCAATTTTTTATAAATTTGAATAAATAAGAATTTTATTTTTAAATTAATTTAATATATTCAAATTTATAAATAATATTTATATATTCAAATATCATTTTTATTTTATTTTAATTCATCTTTTTGATTAAATGGGTTATCAATATTAAATTTAAACAATTCATCATTTTCTAAATTATTATTATTTGTATTCTCTTTAAATTTTGTTAATTCCATATTCAAAAGGAAATTTTCACTTTGTAATGAGTCAATCATTTTTGAATTTTGTTCTTCTTGAATCTTCAATTCATCTATTTGGAAATTTAATTTATTTAAATATGATTTTTCGACCATTAAATAATCACTTTTAATATCAAAATTCTTTGTAAAAAAATTTTTTATTTCTTGATTTGTATTTATAAATTCTTTTATTATTTCATTTGACATTTTATTTTTATTTTCTTCTAAATTTGATTGTTTTATAAAAAATTGAGCTATTGATTTATAAACTTCAATTTCTTGTTTCATTTTTTTATTTTCAGATAATAATTCAAATATTTTAATTTTATCTAACATTGAATTTGAATTTTTATATTCTTTCAAAAAAGTATCTTTATTATTTAAACTTTCTAAAATATTCTTCATTTCATTTTCATAAACTTCTTTTTGTACTAAAAAATTCTCTATTAAGCTCATTGATGTCATATCTAAAAATTTAAAATGTTGGTTTAACTCGTCTTCAAATGAAAATAACTTATTTATTTTTTCCATTAATTCCTTTAATTCAGTTTGATTTTTATTTTCGTTTTCTTTTTTATTTCTCTTAATGTTGTTTTCATTATTATTATTATATATTTTACTCTTTAGCAAATTATCCTTTTCTTTTAATTGATTTTTTAAATTATTAATTTCTTTATTTAAATTTTTAATTTCTAATTTTAACATTTTAACATTATCATTAACATTTTCAATAATTTCAACTTTATTTTTAATCATTTTAGCTCTTTGAATAAACTGTAAAGTACTTTGAGTTTCATTTAAATGAGCAAAACTTTGAGAAATATTTCCAATAATAACAGTTTTAGAATTTCCTCCAATAGAATCTTTTAAATAATAAGTTAATTTACTATCTCTAAAAGGAATAAATTTAGTTTTTCCTTCATTATATTCAATAACAGCATTAATAACATTTCCTAAAATAGATAAAGATTTATTAATCATTCCAGCTTCTTTAATTCTTTCTCCAATTGCATTAGTAAATTTTTGTCTTTCACTTCCAGCTAAATCAATTAAATGTAATCTTGAATTTCTACTAATAACAATACCTTCATTAATTTCAAATGAAGATTCTAAAAATAAAGAATAAATTAAATGACTTCTTGAACTTTCTCCATTCATATTTGTAGAAGCAACATGTCTATTTTTTAAACCTAACATTAAAGCTTCTTTTGCATTTTTATCAGAATCAATTGTAATTTCTGTTAAATTTTCTATATACATTCCTCTTTTTAAATCTTCTCTAATTGTTAATTTTTCATCTGAATTATTATTATTTTCACTTAATAAATCTATTATTTGTTCTTGATATAATTCAATACAAGAACATGAAATTGTATATGTTATTTTTTTTGGATTTTCCTTACAAGAACTTTTAATAATATTTTCAACTTCGTTTGAATTATTAAAAAGATAATTTAAAATATTTGGAATTAAACCATGTTTTAAACTTTCAGTATCAAATAAACAATCAAGTGGTCCCATCATTGTATAAGTTTTTCCACTTCCTGTTTGTCCATAACAAAAAATTGCAGAATTGTATCCATTTAAAAATGATTTTAATATCGGAAGTCCTATACTGTCAAATATCTCTTTTTGTGTTATTGAATCTAGGAAAATGTTATCAAATGTATATATGTGATTGTCATTATTTTTTAGAGATATTGATTTGTTATTATTTGTTATTTCTATTGAATTTGATATTAATTTTTTCTCATTTGGGTTTAATGGTTTACAACGAATGTAACATGCTATACTTTCTACTTCTGAATTTTTATTTGACATAGAATATATTAAATATTTTTTTTAATTCTTTATTTAATATTATTTAATTTCTTTTAAAATATATTTAATTAAAAAAAATAATTTGAATGTCAACTAATATTTTATTTTTTATAAAATTAATTTTAATTAAAATAATATTAAATCAAATTAATTATGAGAAAAGCAAACCCCATAAAAGGATTTTCAAAAATTCAAATTCCAAAGTAAAATCATAAAATAAATATAATATTTTAAATTAGATTGAATTTTAAAAAACAAAAAGTTCAATCAGAACAAAGTACTCATTTTCAAACTGCAAGACTACCTCAAAATGAAGGATTAAGTTATACATTTAGAGTCTTTCATGATAGAGTTAAAAAATCAAAAATTGAATCAAATAATTATATTTTTGATTTAGATAATACAATGAATATTAATTTAGAAATGATTGAAAATATTTTATCATCTATAAATTTAAATAAAGAAAATAAGAAAAAATTATCTGAAAAAATAAAGAAAATAAAAGAACTTTTTAAAAAAAAACAAAATTTAAAAAAAAATAAAAATCAATGTCAAAGTAAAATTCTCTTACAAAATCAAATATTAGAAGAAACAAAAAGAGGGAAAGAAGAAAATTTAAATTATTTAGATGAAAAGACAGAGGAATTAATTATTGGTTTAGATAAGAAATTAATGACAATTAAAAAATTACAAAAAAAATTTGATGAGGTTCAAACATATATTCAAAGAGAATGTCTTTATTTTAAAAAATGGAAAAGAAAATATGAAGATTTTGAAATTATACCTTTTATTCTTAAAAATGAAAATTATTTAATTACTCATAAAAATCTTTTAAATGAAATAAAAATTTTAACTAATCAATTTTATGTTGTTTCAAAAGAAAATTATTATTATGGAATTAAAACAACTCAAAATAATAATGAAGAAAAAGAGGAAATAGATTTTAAATTGAAAGATTTAATTAAAATATTGTTATCAAAAAATATAATTATTCAAAATAAAATAAATAAATTAAAAAAAGTTTTAAATAAACCAATTTCAATTTATAGAATAAATAAAATTATTGATAATCATACGAATCAAAATAATTTAAATATGAATGATGAAGTAAGAACTTTAATTAATGTTTCTTTATTAAATAATTCAAAAGCTACTGAATTTTTAAATGTTAATAATATTACTAAAATAAGTAATAATTTTGATTGGGATATTTCTTGTATTGATAAAAATGATTATTTATAAAAAAATATTTATTCATATATATAAACATATATAAATATATAAATCACATATTATGATATGTTTTTTATTTAGGTTTTTTAAATATAAATTAAAAAATATAACATTTTGAAATATACTTTTTTTTTATTTTTATTAATAAAAAAATGAATAAAAAAAAAAAAAAAAAAAAAAAAATTAAAAAAAAAATTAAAAAAATGGGAGCATGTTGTGGAGTAGACAGATCTTACATAGCAGAAGAAATAACTCAATGTACCTCAATTCCAGAAATTCAAACATACCTATCATTAAAATTAAAAGAAGCAAATACAGAACAAGAAGAATTAAAAGCATATTTAAAAGATAAAAATAAAAAACCAACAATGATAGATATTACAGGATTTAAAGATGAAGATATTCAAAAAAGAGTTCCTTATTTAGATGAAATGAAAGATTGTATTTTAAGAGTTCATGATTTATTAAAAAGTAATCCTGATATTGATTTACAATTAACTAAAAATAAATTAGTTGAATTATATAATATGTATACTTGGTTATATGATGATGAGAAAAGATATGAAAATTGGATGTTTAATTTTAAACAATTTGTTGAAAGTAATGATTTTGAAAAAATAAAAGTTGAACCTGCTAGAGGAACTATGCCTGTTAAAGGAAGTAAAACTTTGAAAAATTATATGGATGAACAGAAGAAAAAAAATAATGAAGTTTAAATATTTTTTTTTTGAACTTTTTTTTTAGTAATAATTGAATTAATTATTTTTTATATTAGAATATTTTAGTATAAAAATTATTTTATTTTTATTTTTTTTATATTTTTGTTTTGTTTTATGATTATTAATTTAATAGAAATATTGTTTAATTTACATAATGAATAATAATTTTAATAAATTATTATTCTTAAATGTTTTATTTTATTTTAAACATCTTTTTTTATTAATTAAAACAATTATTTAATAAATTGAATTAATAGATAAAAACTATTAAAATACAATTTTATAAAAATAATTTTTACAAAAACTAAAATTAAACAAATATCAAAAAATCATGTAATAAAAAATAAATATAATAATTTAAATAAACATGTACAATCAGGGTGAATTAACAAAAAGACATAAATTCCAAAAAACAAAAGAATACATAAAGGCAAATAATATAAGAACTCAATTATTAAAATATACTGATAAAGAATTTAAAAAGTATGAAAAAAGTAATTTAAAAATAAATTCTAAAACAACGGTAGATTATTATAAAAAATTTTTATCAAATATTATTATAACATTAAGAACAAAATATATTGTTTCAGTTTCAAAAAAAAAAGTTTCTTTTTTAAAAGAAGATGAAGATATTATACATAATTCAATAGATTTAATTAAAAAAGATCTTGTTTTTCAATGTAAACACCATTATAAAATATTTAAAGAGAGAAAAAAAATTGTGTTATCAAAAGTTTCACGTCCACATTTGATTTCAAATATAAAGGAAGATAAAACTGAAAATTCAACACCATCTTCACTTTGTTCATGTTCAACTGAAGATAAATCATTTTTAATAATGAACATAATTAAAAAAAAAGAAAGTTCAAAAATATATTTTGATTATTTACACACTTTATATTTTAGTTTACACAAAAATATTTATAAAGGACAAATTATTTCAGAAATTACACTTGAACATAAAGATAATGATAATAATTGCCATATAAATCATTTTAATAATAATGATAATTATATTAATAATCATAATAATAATCACATTAATAATCATAATAATAATAAGAATAATAAAAATGATAATCAAGAAATTTATCATTATTATTATCATGAACATTATATTAATGAAAATCATAAAAGATTTTTTAAAGCAATTAATAGTAATTTAGAAAGTGTTAATCATTTAAGTCATACTTTTTTACCTAAGAGGAAATATGTTTAAATAATAATTCTTTTATATAATATGGTTAATATTATTTTACCATATAATTATTTTATATTATTTAGTAAAATAATATTAATTAAGTTATGTAAATGAATTAAATTAACATTGGAATATGTAAAGAGGTGTAGGTCATTTATTTATAAATTGAAATTCTTTTAATATATAAAATTGAAAAAAGTATTTAACATTTTAATATAAATTATTTCAGGTAATAATTATCTTTTTTTTTATTTTTAATCTTTAAATAAATATATTCCAAAAATAAAAATAATAGAAAAAAAAATAAAAAATTCTAAATAATGAACAGCAAAAACAAAAACAAAAGTAAAATAAAAAAAAAACTTAAAAACCCCATTTTATATAACTAAAAAAATCAATATAGAAAAAAACAAAAAACGGAATAACAAAAACATTCAAAAAAAATCAATAATAAACATGGACGACTTTTTCCCTGAGTCAGAGCAAATAAAGAAAATAGAAAAAGCCCAAATACCAAAATCTCCTCCAAAATTAAAACCCCAGAACTTTACATATTACAATCAAAAGCAAGTGAATCCTCCAAAATATACAGATAGTGACAATAGTGAAGATGAAGGATTAAGTGACTATAAAATAAATGGTTATCATCCAGTTCACATTGGTGAAATATTATTAGATAGATATATAATTATGCAAAAATTATCTTTTGGTCATTTTTCTACTTCTTGGTTGTCTTTAGATGTTAAATATAATAATTATGTTTGTATTAAAATACAAAAAAGTGCTCAACAATATATTGATTCTGCTTATGATGAAGTTGAATTACTTCAAGAATTAGATAAACATAATTTTGAAAGTGAATGGATTGAAAGTTTAAATTTGTATTATAAGGATGATTTAAATAGGATTAAAAATGGGATTAAAAGAGATCATTCTAATGTTGTTCAATTGTTAAATTCTTTTATTTATCATGGTCAAAATGGAAAACATTTTTGTTTAGTTTTTGAAATTATGGGTGTTAATTTAATGGAAATTATTAAGAGATATAATTATAAAGGTATTCCTATTCCTTATGTTAGAATTATTGCTAAACAAATTTTAATTGGATTAGATTTTTTACATAGAATGTGTAATATTATTCATACTGATTTAAAACCTGAAAATATTTTAGTTTGTTTAAATGATAATGAATTAAAGGAAATTAATGAAAATGGTTATTTTGATGTTTCTAAATTAAAAAATAAAAAAGTTAAAAAGAGTAATAATAAAAAAAATGATGATAATGATTCTAGTTCTACTGACACTACTAATACAAGAAATAATGCAACTGGAAAAAAATTAAAGAAAAAAAATCAGAAATTTAAAAAAAAACAAATTAAAAAATTAGAAAAACAAGGTTTATCAAAAGAAGAAATAGATAAACAAATTACTGAAATAATGGCAAAAAAAAAAAATGAATTATTACAAGAAAAAATAGAAGGTGACATAGATTTAAGTAACTTTAATATAGATGATTTTATTGAAAGACCTCGTTCATTAAGTGTACCAAAATTAATATTAAAAAATAATTGGAGAGATGAAGATGATAAAAATAAAGAAAATAGAGATCATTATGAAAATATGAAAAAAAACATAGAACAATTAGAAAATTATCAAAAAGAAAGAAGAAAATTAATAACAAATATCAATTACAGAAAAGAAATAATTTTACATCATAAAATGTTAAAAGAAGCAAAAACAGAAGAACAAAAACTTTTAGTCTACAAAGCAATAAAAGAAAAAATAAATAAAAAAGGACCAGAAATAGATTCAAATATAAAAATTAAAATATCAGATTTAAGTAATGCATGTTGGATAAATCATCATTATAGTACATGTATACAAACAAGACAATATAGATCACCAGAAGTAATTTTAGGAATAAATTATAATGAAAGTTGTGATATTTGGTCATTTGCTTGTATAATTTTTGAATTAATAACAGGAGATTTTTTATTTGAACCAAGAAAAGGAGATAATTATATTAAAAATGATGATCATTTAGCACAATTTATTGAATTATTAGGAAAAATGCCAAAAAAATTTGCTTTAAGTGGTAGTGAATCATATAAATATTTTACTAAAGATGGTAAATTAAAAAGAATACAAGGATTACAATATTATCCTTTAAAAGATGTTTTATTTAAAAAATATCATATTAAAGAAAATGAAGCTATTGCTTTAAGTAATTTTTTATTACCAATGTTAGAATATTATCCTGAAAAAAGAGCTTCTGCTAGAGAAATGTTGAATCATCCTTGGTTAAAAATGAATAGTAATTTTGATTATAAATTAAGTGATTGGGAAATTGAAAAGATGAATATGATACAAAATAATTTAAATATTATTAAAGAAAGTGATGATTCTGATAATAATAGATATATTTATTCTAGTGATGAAGAAGTTTATGAAGCTGATAATGAAGATAATGATAAATATAATAGTCATGATTATTCTAGTGATGAAAGTATTGATGAAAATCCTGATAAAATTAATATTCAAAATTTTAATAATTCATATGCTCAATATGGTGAATTTGTTGATCTTTCTGCTTTAGATAAAGCAAATCCACAATTTGATAATTTAAGTAGTAGTAGTTAAAAATCATTTATTTATTTATTTTATTTTAAAAAATTAAAAATATATTTGAATAATTATAATATTCTTTAGTATTTTCTATAATAATAATATTAAAAATGTCTAAATATTTAATAACACAAGTTGATATAATTGGAAGACAACCATTATTAAGAATTGATGATATGCCTAGAATACAAACTTTATTAGGTGGGATTTTATGTATTTTTGTTTATTGTATTTTTATTCTGGCATCTTTATATTTTGGTCAAGAATTAGTTTATAGAGTTGTTCCTAAAGTTATTGAAACAGAACGAGCAATTAAAAATAATGATATTATTTATTTATCTAAAAAACAATTTTTATTTGCTTTAACTTTGAATAATAATTTCAATTTTATAAATCCAAATTCATATCTTAATATTAATTTATATATGAAAACTATTGAAAATAATATTATAAGTTCCAATCAAATTAATTTAGGAATTTGTAAATTAGATGATGTACCAAATTTAAATAATGATTATTCATTTACAAATATAAATATTGAAAATTTTATTTGCCCAAAAAATTTAAATAATAATTATTATATTAAAGGTGCTGATAAATTTAATAAATATTCATATTTAGAATTAATAATTAATACTTGTTCAAGTAATAAATGTAAAACTGAAGAAGAAATTGAAAATATTTTAAACAATTTTCATTTATCAATATTTTATTATGATAAAATATATGACTTTAGAAAATTTAAAGATTTCTCAAATGATATTATAAACGAATTTGATATAACATTTACAAAACATTTCTATAAAAAAATAGAAGTATTTCTAGGATTATCAAAAATATATACAGATGTAGGTTATTTTTTTGAAAATTTTAATAAAAAAGAATTACATACAATTAAAAAAACAAAAGAATATATTTATGATTTAAATAGTCAAACAAAATATAATATGACAATAGATTTTAAAATTGATTATATTAAATCAGAAATATATAGAAAATATTATAAAATTCAAAATTGGATTGCAGAATTAGGAGGATTAATTAGAGCAATGACTTTAATTGCATCAATAATAAATTATTTTAATGATAAGGCAAGTTATTATGAATTATTAATTAATAAATTATTTGATGTTGATGATATTATAAAATATTTTCAATTTTCAGATTCATTTATTAATAATCATTCAAAAAGAAGAAAAAGAGATTCAATTGTTTTAAGAAATGCAAAAAGAGAAAAAGACTATTTTGAAAAAGGTTTATTTCATACTAATTCAGATAAAAAAATATCATCTCATCCAACAAATTATTTTTTAAAAAAACAACAATTAAAACCAAAAAATTCATCAATGGCAAATTTAAATGCAAAAGATGATACATTAGGATTTATAAATGCAATTTCATTATCAAATAAAATTGAAAATGATAATAAAAATAATTTATCATTACCAAATAAAGAAAAAGATATTAATAAAAGTGATTTAAGTAGTCAAAATAAAATGGTTGAAAAAGATTTATTTATGGAAAATTTAAAAAGAAATAATCAAACAAAAGAACATTTTGAAAAAGTTAAAAGTAATAGATTTACTTTAAATTCTTTTGAAGCATTTAAATTTTGTTTTAAAAGTGATAAATATAATGCAAAATATAATTCTTATATTGGAGGAAGAGAATTGATTAGTGAAAGAACTGATTTAGTTTATATATTAAAAAAGAATTTGGAATTAGATAGATTTAAAAATTTAATTTTAAGAGATAATCAACTTGTTCTTTTAAATTCTTTAACTAAATTTTTACTTGATCCTGAAAGAGTTAATTTAATTGATTTTGAAACTTGTTCTTATGAAAAATTTATTGATTGTTATGATCATGTTTCAAGAAAAACTAATATGATTGATTTAAAACTTTCAAAATGGGTTGAAAATAAATATAAATTAGAACAACATAATCCAAGTTCTTTATAATTTATTGTTTATAAAATTTTAATTTTATTAATAATGGTAAAATTAAATATTATTTTTATAAATAATAATTGATTTATTCTATCTCACTTTTTAATAATGTATTAAAACTAAATCCATCATTTTCTATTACTACATTATTATTAGTATATTTTATTTGTTGAAATATTATAATAATCAAAACAATAATTAAAAGAATTATTAATATTATTAAAATAATAATATTCCATATTCCATAAGTATCTTCTATATATATTATACCATTAATATCATTTTTTCCAATTGTAATATCTCCAAATTGTAATATTCTACATTTTATATAAGTTTCATTTGAATTATTTCTATATGTAATAACTTCATTTTGTGTAAAACGAACATTACTTATTTTTTTACTCATGAATGTTTTTTTATAGTCAAAATAATAACAAAATTTATTTTTATTAGAATTGTTAAATTCTAGATCAATTCCATCAATAATTGGGAAATTTTTAATAAATTCACTTTGTGTATTTTCATATATATAACTAATTTGATAAACTTTATTATAATATTTATCTTTTTCTCTGTAATTGAAAAGAGGATAATTAAAATATTGAACAATACAATAATAATGATTTGCATTTATTTTTTGTTTGTCTTTTGGAATTGGAATTGTAATATTAACATCATGATCTTTATAATATAAAGTACTTGTTTTGTTTTTTTTTTTTATTTTATAATAATTAAAATTATTAAAATTTACATTAAGATTGTCCACTTTTTCATTATATGTACATAATTTTTTTAATATAAAAGGAATCAAGGCAAATTTATTATCTTGTATTATATTATTATTATCAATTACAAAAATATTATTTTGAAATTGGGAAAAAGTTATAGATGAAATTAAGTTATCCAAAATGTAATAATATAATACTACATTTTCAATATTTTCCATTAATTTAACTGAAAAAAAATTATATATTATTTGAATTAAATTTATTGTATTTTCATATGAAAATGAATCAATACTAATTGTCAAATAATAAAATGATAATAATGTTATGATGAATGAATCTGAAGGATTATTATTTTGTTGACTTAATAATGTTGTATTATATATGTTAATTATTTTATTAATTATTTTGTTTTTTTCATTAAAACAATATTCATAATCGATATAATTATTACATTTTGTTAAATAAAGTTGGATTGAAAAGGTAAATAAATATTTTTTTAATTCCTCATTATTTGTTTTTCCATTATATTTTGAAAGGTTTTTTTTTAAATTTTCAATTTCTAAAAATAAATTATCTTTATTTTGTTGTTGATTTGTTAAAATTGGATAATTTAGATAATTAGGTATTAAAAATTTAGTTAAATTACTATTTAATGTTAAATTTGATGACATATTAAAACATTGTGGTAAAAATTTATTATTTAAGTCATTACAATTTGGAAATGATTTAAAATTTGATGTTTTTATTGAATTATTTATTATTTGTAATACAATAAATGGTGAAGAATGTAAATAATGATAATTAAAATGTGGTAAATTATAACATTGAAAAATTAAATTCAAATTAATATTTTTTTTTATTAATTCCTCCTTAATATTTATTTGAAAAACTTCTTTTTCTTTTTTAATAATTATAAAATCTTTGAAGTCTATTGGTTCTATATTTTCTAAAATTCTATTTGTCAATAATGTATAACATTGTATATTTGAATTTTCATTCTTTGATTCAAATTTAATAATATTATTTTCTAATACAAAATTTGAAAAAGAAATTTTTTTGGGATTTGGTTCTTCATTATCATTTTCTAAATCACTAATATTATATTTTTTAATTATAGAATCTGAAATATTTAATTTTTTAATAATATAAGAAATGAAATTATTAAATATTTCTTTATAATGTTCATTTCTTGTATTATTATTTGTTGATATAACACAAATTCCAATTGTAGTATTCAAATTCCTTTTAATACATTTATTCCAAATTCTTTTTTCATTTGTTAAAAAATAATTTTCACAAATTTTAATAATTTTTTCAATAAAAATTTCTTCTTCTCTTTCTGTCAAATTATTAAAATTAAAATTTATACAATTAACAGGATTAATATTATTAATAGAATATTTAGGTCTAAGATTTATTTTATAATCAGAATTTAAAAAATTCCCAAAAGTAAGATTTTCATAGATTAAATTATTATGATTGATATATTTAAAGTAACATATCATTTTATAATCTTTATACATATTTAAATTATCAAAAAATAAAATTAATTTCTGTTCTGATTCATTTAGATATTTATATATATTGTAATATCCTTTTTTTTTCTTTTGAGAAATAACTTCAGATTGATTTAAAAAATCATTGTTTATTTCTGTTAGAGAACAAAATAATAATACATATTTAAAATCAAAATTTAATGAAATGTTCAATGAATTAATTATTGAACTATCTTCAATTTTCATACTTAATATTGAATTTTGAAAAAAAATTCCTTTAAAATCTGTTTTTAAATTTGGAATTTCTTTTTCATCTTCATCATATGAAATATTAAAACAAGTATTTTTTGCTGTTATAT
The DNA here is from genome assembly GCA_023806865.1 of Isotricha sp. YL-2021a. Lineage (NCBI taxonomy): Eukaryota > Ciliophora > Litostomatea > Vestibuliferida > Isotrichidae > Isotricha > Isotricha sp. YL-2021a. Next base: position 4,203 of record JAJJLH010002233.1, on the reverse strand, counting down.
TAACTTTGGTTTTTTTAAAAGTATATAATAAAAGACTAGATTCATTGTATGAATAAATTGTAAAGTTTTCATTTTTATTATTATAATTGATAGTCAAATTTATATCATCAACATTTTTTATTTTTTCATATTCAATAAATAATATAGAAGAATTGATAATATATAATTTTAAATCATTTTCTGTTATAATAGTAATATTAAATTCTTTAATAATAAAATTTGAATCAGAAGAAGATAATAAAATTGTATATATTTCATTTAAATCTATATTTGAATTACATGAAATACCAAATTCAAATGTAAATATATTTCCTTCAGTTAAATCTATTGTAAAATTATCATTTAATAATTTAAAAATTTTTTTTTGTTTTATATTATTATCTAAAGAAATTGAAGTAAAAGTATTTATAGGAGAAATTTCTTTTATTAATGTTTCATTAAAAATTACATTGGCATATAAAGTATTATATTTACCTTTTATTATTTTAATATTGGTTTCATTATAATGAGGATTATTACTAATTGTTATATGGAATATTCCTTGAAAATAACATATTTTAATCAAATAAAATAAAAAAATAAAAATTTCTTTCATTTCTTTTTAAAATAAACAAATTACATTAAATAATAATAATAAATATAATATTAAAATTCTATAAAAATCACTATTTATTCTTCTTAAATTAACAAAATTTAATTAAAAATAGCAATAAAAATAGGAAAATAAGGTAATCCAATTAAAATAACAGGAATAGAACAAATAAAAAAAATCATAGTAAAAAAATAGACAATTATCCATAAAAAACAATTAGAATTATCCTTTACACAAAAAAACCATTTAACACAATTTTTAATATATTTAAAACCTCCAACAAATAAAAAATAAAAACTAGCTAAAACGAAAAATAATTCAATCAAATAATTAAGAAAACAATTTCTTTTTTTAATATCATCATTCTCAAATCTAAAATAAACTTTACAATGATCTTCATTATTAATATCCATATGAGAAATATCATAATCTTTTAAACAATATTTACAAATTTTATGAAAACAATTTAAACATTTTATAAAATGACCTCCAATTTTAGAAAATAAAGATGGTTCATTACATTTAGGACAAAATTGATTTTTTGCTTTATTAAACATAAAAAAATTTTGATTTGAATTTATATCAATAACATGTTTTTGTGTATATAATTTTAAAGTTTCTTTTCCTTGAGGATTTATATTATATCTTTCTTGAATTTTTAATGTTGATGATTGAGAAAAAATATTTGGTTTACCATTTAGTAAATTAAAATGTTGTTCACTTATTATTTTTTTTAATTTTAAAATATTAAATTCATATTTACAATAATAAACTGGACATTTTATTTTTCTTTCTCCTTGTTCTATTAAATCTTCATAATAATTTTTTACACATTTTCTACAAAGAATATGTTTTTTACATTCAGGTAAATATATTTTTTGAGAAGGAAAAGTTCTTTCACAAATTAAGCAAACTTCATAAAAATTAAATCTATCATTTTCAGAATAATTATCTTCAAATATTATAAAACGAGGAATTATTTGTTTATGTTCTTTTGATTCATCATTATAATTATATTCATTATAAAGATTATTATTATTATTTATGTTTATTTCATTTAAAATATTATTTTTTATACATTTTGTTTCTTCATGTTCATTTTGAATTGATTTTTTATCACAGTCTGAAAATTTAAATATTGAATTATTTTTTTCTAATTGTTCATTTTCATTCTCATTTTTTTTATTTTCTAATTCTTTATAACTATCTAATTCTTCTTTTGTATTTGATCTTAATTCAATAAAATCGGGTATATCTTTTTTATTTATTTTTTGACTTTTTAATAATTCAACTGATTTTTCAATGCTTTTTAATGTATTATCAATTTTTGTCTTATTTAAATTTTTACTATTTTCTCCCATATTTAATTGAACTTTATATCTTCCTTGTTCTAATGTTAATATACTTCCTTTTATTTTAGAACTATTAATTCTATCTTTTTGAATTATTATTATTTTTGATTGATTTTTATTTAATTGTTTTTTTTTTTCTGATAATGGACGAGACATTTTTTGATTTAATTTTTATTTTATAAAAATAATAAAATGAGTTTTATTTCATTTATAATTTAAATTTTCAATTAATAATATTCAAAAATTTTATTATATTTTCTGTTAATTTATTTACATTTAATGTTATTGAAAATGTTCTTTATTTTTAATAAATAATTTGAATTTTAAAAAATGAAATCAAAATTGAATATTGAAGAATTAAAGAAAACGAATAAGCAATTTAAAAATCAAATCAAAAATACTCTTTTAAGAATTGGTAAATTAATTGAAAAAAAAAATAATCTTGACAAATATAAAGAAAATTTACAATTAAGTACAGAAACAAGTTATTTAGAAAATAATTTAATTTTAAATGATTTACCAGACAAACAGCAAATATCCATTTTTCAAGAAAGTATTTTAGAATTAAAAAAAAAAATATCAAAAATAGAAAATAAAACAAAATTCATTATTTATAATAATAATCAAGCAGAAATTTTTAGTTTTACTCATTTAAAAAATGAAATAAAGAAAAAAAAAGAAAAATTATATTATTTAAATCAAGATAATGAAATACTAGAAAAAGTAATTAAAACTAATGATGATAATTATAATTATTATATATTAAATAATGAAGAAAAACAAATTATTAATCAATTAAAAGAAGAAATTAATCAAAAAAAAGAAGAATTACAAAATAAAAAAAATGAAGAAAAAAAAGGGGAAATACTTCTAAAAAAGATAAATAAAGATATTATCAATTTAGAAACTAATATTCAAATTATAAAAGATAATATAAAATATAAAAAGGAATTAGATAAAAAAAATATGACAATAGAAGAAAAAAAAATAAATAAAAAAAAAGAAATTAAATCAATTCAAGATAAATTAAAAAATATCGAAATAATTATGAATCAAGATAAAATTACATATAATAATATATTAAAATCACAAAGGGTAAAAATAGATTCTTTATTTCAATTCATTCAATCAATAGAAGATAATTATAGAAAAATATTAAATTTTGAAAGATTAAATAAAATAAAAGAATTAGGGAAAATTAGGAAAATTCAAATAAAAAAAAATGATAAAATACATCAAATACATGAAAAAAATAAAGAAAAATTTAAAATTTTACCTATAATTAGAACAGTATCAGCATCACAAAAGAAAACAAGATCTAAATTAAATATGAAAAACGAGAATTTAAAAAAAAATTATTCATATGTTTTACCTGAAGTTAATAAAAGTTCTTTACAAATAAAAAAAAAAAGAAAACTTAATTTAAATAAAAGTAAAAATTTTGATGAAAAAAAATATAAAATTCCTTTTGCAATTTATCCTAAAAGATCTTATACTCCAATAAATCAAATTAGAAAAATATATAAATCATAATAAAAATTAAATTATAATTTTTTTAAAAATAGAAAATATAAATAAAAGTTTATTAAAACAATGTGTATTATAATTTTTTATAAAATAAAATATTATAAATGAATATATCTATTAATAAATAAAATATATAATTTGTAATTTATTTAATAGTCAATTTATTTATGTTTGATTTTGAATCTAAATAACTATTATTATAATTTTTTATTGTTAATTTTTTGATTTTAATTTTTTATTTTTTTCTTTATCTTAATATAAATAAAATATATAATGAAGAAAATAAAGAAAATGAAATATAAAAAATAATAAATTTTTTGAAGTTAAATTAAATTTAATTCTATTTTCATTTCAATTATAATTTTTTATTAACATTATATAAATTAAATATATAAAATTAAAAATAAAGCACTAAAAAAATTTCTAACATTATCAAAAACATGCTCAACAAATCCTATTTATGTAAAAGTATTATGATAAAACTTTTTGATATAAATTCATAATATCAACTCCAATTTAGTAACTATAATTTAAACAAATATTGTTATTTATATATTTCTTTTAATAATTTATTATTTCATTGAGTTAAATTTTCTAAGTCATTTTCAATTTAAAATTTATTTACAATTTTATTATAAAAATATAAATATCTTAATTTTTATATTTAATATTTTTATTATTTAATTTATATTCATTAAATATTCAATATAATTATTAATATTATAACATATT
>JAJJLH010002232.1:0-32244 GCA_023806865.1 Isotricha sp. YL-2021a | reverse complement strand
TATTATTATTATTATTATTATTATTATTATTATTATTATTATTATTATTATTATTATTATTATTATTATTATTATTATTATTATTATTATTATTATTATTATTATTATTATTTTCAGTTTCTATTTTTGAATTATTTCTTAATGAATTATTTCTTGAACTTCTTATATTTCCTTTACTCTTATTATTATCTTGTATTGAACGATTTGAAATAATTGAATTTTTCATACTATTATTTAATGAATTTTTCCTTAATAATAATTGTTTTTTAAAATTATCATAATTTGTTTTTAAATTATCAAAATCTATTTGAGAAGCAAATAAATTTCCTGATTTAATATTTTCTATTTCATTTGAATTTTTATTTATTAATTTTTTTAATTCTTCATAATCATTTGATTTTGGAAGAGAATTGATTTGATTTTCTTGTTTTGATAATAAGTTTTTAATTTCATTTAAATCTACATTATTTAAATTATCATTTTTATTATTATTACTTCTATTTGATTGAATATTATCTGATTGTTGATTTAATTCAATTTCATTTATTTTTGTATTTATATCTAATATTTTATTTTCTAAAGAATAAATTTTATCATTTAATTTATCAACATCTTGATTATTAATAAAATTATTAGAACTTATTTCATTATTTTCATTATTATTTGATTTTTTCTCTATTTTTTCTAATCTATCAGAAAGTTCTTTTGTATCTTTTACAATTTTATCTATTATAGACTTATTTAAACCAATATCTGGAATTGCATTTAGTTGTGGTTCATTTATATTATTATTATTATATGAGTTATAATTCATATTTATTCTATTTTTAAGATATTCAATATCTTTTTTTAAATTTGACATATTTTTTAATTCTTCATAATTTAAATTATTCAATTGTGAAACTGGTAATTGAGTCATTGGTTTAATTTGATAATTTAATTTCAATACTTCGTCTTTAATTTTTGAAAATTCATCTTTTACTTTATTAAGTTCATTATTTATAAAAACAATTTTTGAATCATCAATATGTTTTGTTATTTCTTTTCCTAAATTATTAATTTGATCTTGTAAATTTTTTTGTAAAGTTGAAACTTGTGATTCTAAATTTTTAATTTTCATTCTATCTTCTTCATTTAAATTATTATTACTTAATCTATTAGTTTCAATTATCTCATTTAAATTTTTAAGATAATCATTATTATTATTATTGTTATTATTATTATTATTATTATTAATATCTTTTATTTTTAAATTTAAATCATTTATTGATGTATTTAAATATGAAATTTGATGAGTAAATTCTGAAATTTTATTATCATATTCTGCTTTTATTACAAAATCATTTAATTTAATATCTTCAAATAGATTTTTAATATTTTCATTATTTGCTTTTTCCATAATTTGATTATTTTTACTTAAATTAGAAGCAACTTTAACATCATAAATTTCATTTTCTAATTGATTAATATTATGAAATAAATCATGTTGATAAGGAAGAATTAATGTAGCAAATTCCTCTTTAACAATTTTCCTTATAAAATATTCATTTGATGGAGACATAATTGATAAATTTGCAGTTTTTGAATAAGTAGGATTTAATTGTGTAGTATAATAAACTGGTTGACTATTTTCACCAACAGATTCAATTTTAATATAATTAGGCTGAAAATCATAATCTTTTATATTTTGAAATTGAGTATAATAATTATTTTTAATAAATTGTTCTCTTTTTTTTTCTAAACGAGATTCTAAACTATCTAATTTTTGAGTTAAGTTTATATTTTTATCTTCAATTGACATAATTTATTCTTTTTTATAATTAAATTTTAATCAAAAAAATTGAAATTAAAATAATTAAATATTATTTTATATCAAATAAACTCTTTTATTAATTATTTATATAATGTGGTGAACATACAATAGGACTATATCCCTTTGTATAATTACTTTTACCAAATAAACATGCATAACATGTTTTTATTCTATCAATTCCATTTTTTCCATAATAATCAAAGAATTCATTATTATTAATATAACTAATATCTTTTTCATATTCTGATTTTTTATTTAATGTTTTTTTAGTAAATTTTATTTTACTATTTCTAAAATCATTTAAAGTTTTTTGAGGAGAAAGTGAATTAAATGAAGTAAGGTTTTTTGATATTGATATTGATTTTGTGTTTGAAAAATTATTTGAATTTGATAAGTTATTTATATTATAATCTAAAATATCTGTATAATTATTTTTTCTTCTATTTGATTTTGGTCTTATTTTTATTTCATTTTTTATATCATCATAAAATATATTTCTATTTATTTTATTTTTTTTTTGAATTTGTAAATTTAATTTTTTTAAAAGATAATCAATTATTCTTTCATTTTCTTTATTTTTTTCAATCAATTTTTCATTTTCATTAAGTAAATATCCATTAAATTTATCATCTTTTTCTTCTTCTTTCCTTTTTAATTCTTCAATAAGCATATTATTTTTTGTTTTTGTATCAATTAATTCTTGATATAAATTTAGATTTATTTCAAATAATTTTTGAATTTTTTCTTTGTCTGAAAAAGAATCTAATTCATTTAATGATGATATAAATTTATATATTGGTACTATTTTATCTGATTTTATATTTTCTGGTATTAAATATTTTTTTTTTCTTTTTATTATTTTTTCATTTAATTTTTCTTTTTCTTTATTATTTGAATTATTAATATTGTCTTTTTTATTATCTATTAAATTCATTTCTATTGATTTATTTGTTTCCATATTATTTAAATTTATATTTGGTTTTTCTTTTTTTAAATCTTTTAATTTATTATTTTCTTTCTCTTTTTCTTTTTCAATTGAAATATAATTTTCAGTCTTTTCTTCTGTGACTTCATTTAATTGTTCTAATATCTTTTTATCATTTGAATCTTTAGGAAAAATAGAGTTAAACTGTGTTATTACTTTATTATTATTATTTATGATTTTATCACTTTTTTTTAAAGAATTAAAATTATTTTCTTTTTTAATATTTTGATTTTCATTATTATTATTTTCATTATTATTATCATCAGATAAATTAGAATTATTTTCATTATATTTTCTTGATTTAATATTCATTTTCCAAATATTTTCATCTTGATTATTTTTTATTTTTAATATATTATTGTAATTATTTTTAAAAGAAGAATCATAATTATCAATTAAATTAGGTTGATCTAAATTATTTTTAACAATTTGTTCTTTAATTTTACCATTTGAATCTTTACAAGTATATTTATTTTTAATTTTTTCAATAATTTTTAATCTAGTATCATATATATTTTTATTAAAATTTTTTCCTAAATGATTATAAAATTTATTTTTTTCACTATCATTTGAAGTACTATTTCCACTTAAAGATGCTAAAGTTGTATTTTTATGATATGTTTCTGAATTATTATTAAAATCTTTTATTTTTTCTGAACTCAATTGTCTTGGTTCAGATGACATATTTTCATTTGCATTTGAATAAGAATTAGAAGTAAAATTCATTTTTTTTTACTGTAAAAAATAAAATTAATATAAAATCAATAAAAAAAATTTTATATATTCCAAAAAATAATAAAAATTTAAAAATATAAAACTGTTAATAATTTATACTATCAAATATGTTATAAAATTAAAAATTATTCAAAAAAAATTTTTATGAATCATTGATTAATTCATTATTGACTGAATATTTATCATCACAAAGAAGATTAAGCTCATTTAATGAAAATAATTCATTATTAAAACAATCAAATCCATAAATTTTATCAATAACATCATTTACATTATTTTCAATACAATCAAATTTTTTATTATTATTTACATTATTATTTTCATTAAAATTATTATTATTATTATCAATAGAAAAAGTAGTAGTAAGTAAACTTTTATTTTCAAAATTTTTAAAATGTTTCTTATAATGACTATTTAAATTACCTCTTTCTCTAAATTTTTTACCACAATTAGGATAATTACAAATAAAAGGTTTTTCTCCAGTATGAATCATAATATGAACTTTTAATCTTGTTTTTCTATTAAAAGATGCATTACAAAATTCACATTTATAAGGTCTGAAATTAGAATGTCTATTTTTATGGTCATTTAATTGACCTTTTGTCTTAAATGCCATATTACAATTTGAAAAAGTACATTTAAATGGTCTTTCTCCTGTATGAGTTCTTAAATGAGCTTTTAAATTACCTTTTTCATTAAATTTTTTTGAACAATATGAACATGCAAAAGGTTTTTCTCCAGTCTATAAATTTTTATATAAAATATATATTTTTTTTTTTAATGTTATATAAATTTTTTTTTATTTTTACATGAGTTCTTAAATGGACTTCATATCTTGTTACATTTGAATAACTTTTTGAACAATATGGACATTTATATAAGGTTCTTTCTATGCTTTCTTTTTCTCCTTTTAATTGAGCTTTGTCTCTTTTATGATATACTGCAAATAATTTTAATTTGAAAGCGTAATTTTTAACTAATTTATATTAGGGTTTTTTTATTTTTTTATTTACCTAAATTTGTTGATTCAGCTGATGAATAATTATTAGATGTTGAATGATTATTCATATAAGATTTTCCCATTTTTTATTAAATTTTTTTATTATTTTTTTATTAATTTATATTATAATTTTTATATTTTTTATTATAGAAAAATATGAATTTAAATATTTTAAAATTAATTTATAGAAATTTTATATATTATCATATAATTATTTAAATGTATGAATATTAATTAATTTAAATTATTATTTTACTTATCATTTTTTATATTATCTTTTAAAAATTTGTTTTATTAATTTTTTAATATTAAAAATATAATTTATATTTTAAATTATTCAAAAAAAATTTTTTGTCAATTTTGAATTTATTTTTTTTTATTTATTTTTTACTTTTATAAATGGAAAATGAACCAGAAATAAATGCATATAATTTTACTTTAAAAATTATTTTTATCATATCATTAATATTAGTAATTCTTGATTGTGCTCAAGTATTTTTAATATTTGATTCTATATTAAAAGGATATAATAAATTCCCAATAGAAATATTTAATGAATGTATTAAATTTCAAAAAATAGGAGATTTATTTTTTTCTTTTTTTGGTGCATTTACAGGAATAAGTGCAACATTATTAAGTTTTGGTCTATTAGCAAATATAGATACTTTCACTAGTAAATTTTTTGATATTTTTTTATATTATAATTATTTAATTTTTGGACCATATTTATTCTCAGCATGTTTTCTTAGTTTTTATTATTTTAAAGATATAGCATTTACATGTAATCCAAATAATTATAAACAAAGATTAGTTAATTTAAGTACTGTTATTTGTATTTTATTTTCACTTTCCTTTTCTATAATGGTTACTATAGTTGGTAGTGTTGCATATTCTTTTAAAAATGTAATTGATTCTATTAGTTCTGAGAGAGATGGAAATTATATTATTGGAAGATTATTTTGGGGTTATATTTTTAGAAGACATATAAATAATAATAATAATAATGGTAATAATAATAATAATAATAATGGTAATAATAATGGTAATAATAATATTGTTCTACCTATTAATCCTTTGATTTTAAATGATGAATTATAATTATTTTTTTAATTAAAAATTTTTCAAAAAAAATGTTATATTTATTAAATATTTTGATATATAAATTTTAATTTTAAAAAAGTAATTTTTTCATTTAATTTAATAAAAAAATCTTAAATAAATACAGTAAAAAATAAATAATTATGTTTTAGCAATTTCAACTAATATTTTCCCAAAAACTCCATTAGTATTTTCTTTAATATCATCAATCATATCTTTTTTAAACAACTGTCTATAATACAATTTAATTTGAACTAAATCAACATATCTTCTTGAAATTAAAACTCTAATTAAAACTTTTTCATTAATACCAACTCCTTTAATAGCTTTATTAATTTTCCTAGCAAAAAATTCACTAGGACAAATTAAAATACTAATAATAATATTAAGAATTTTTTTATTATTTCCACTAAATTCATTATCAATAGTTTTTAATAAAGTAAAATTATATAATTTATGATATTCTCTACAAATTAAACTTAATTCAAGAGGTGATTTATAACAAAAAATCTTATTAAAAATACAATCTTCACTTCCCCACATTTTATCCATTGCTTGTAATAAATCTTTTGCATTTTTTTCACATTCATTTTGATTTATTTCAGTATTATAATTTTTTTTCCCTTCTAACATTAATAATAAAAATTGTCTTAATGAACCATTTGTTTCATTTGTAATATCTTTTATTAAATCTCTTCCTTTATAAATTTCAGAATATTTTTCTTTTATAGAATTTAAAATTGAATTTTCTCTTGAACCTATTATTTCTATTAAAATTTCTTCATCTGTTCCTAATTTTTTTTCCATTGAATTTCTTAATTGAATACAGTCAAAATCAATTAAAGGAGTAAATAATGATAAGATTAAATTTTGTAAATTTCCAGAAAGAGATTTTTTTATTGTTGAATATAAATCTGGAGAATATTTTTTATTGTATTCTATTAATAATTCTTGTAAATATGAATTTGGAGATTTAGTTATTATTGTTATAAAGTCTTTTATTAGTTCTTTTGATTGTTTTGATGTTGTTAAAAAATTTTGTATTGTTGATATATCATTTTTAGTTTGAAACATTTTATTTTTTTTTTTAAATGAAATTATTTTTTTTAATTATTTATTATTTGTTTAATAATATTTACTTTGTCCATATTTTAATTATATAATCATTTCCTCCTGTTATAAATTTTTCTTTCCCAAAATTAATTATTGAATAAATTGGATTAAAATGACAAATTTTACTTTCAATATAATCTAAAAATATAATATCATTATTTTCATCTCTAATAATTTTATATTGATAAATACTTCCTTCATCATCAGAAAATAAAATATAATTATTATTAAAATTTAACACACAAAAAATTTTCCAAGAATTATTACAATCAATTATTGTAGAATAATAATTTAAAGTATTAATTATTGTAATTGCATAAACCCCTCCTATTATTAAAAATTTATTTTGTATTAAACAAATACTATTATTTCCAATTATTGAAATTTCATTTAATGTTTTTTTTATATTTTTATTTAATAAATCTATAAATTTTAATTTATGAATATTTGATGATGTTGAAATTAAAATTTCATTTTCTTTTATTTCAATAATATTAAAAATAATTTCATTTAAATTAAAAGTAAAAGTTTCTTTATAAATTATTTCTTTATTATTATTATTTAAATTATATAATTTTAATGTTTTATCATCTGAACAAGAACATAAATTAAATAAATAACTTTGAGATATTTCGATTATTTTATTTACACTTTTACTATGAGATATAATTTTTTGTATTAATTTATAATTTTTTTTTTCAATTTTATATATATTAATTGTAGAATCTTTAGAAGAAGAAATTAAATTTTTAAAATTTAATATTTTAGACTCAATTAAACAAATAACACTTTTTAAATGTTCTTCAATTAATATTTCAACAATAAAAGTATTATTATTATATATTTTAATCTTAGAATCATTTGAACCAGAAACAAATCTTCCATCAGATAATAAAATCAAACATAAAATTGAAGAATTATTTAAGACTAAATTACATTCACAAAAATATTTATTTAAATCAAATTCCATTATTAAATATAAATAAAATAAAAAAATAAAAAAAAAAAATCAATTTTGAATATCTGATTTATTCAATTTCAGTATATAACATTTTTAACATAATATCCATAAATTTAAAACTAACTCCATTTAAATTTTTAATAATATATTTACTAGAAATATCTTTTAAAAATTCAACATAAAAATACATTAAAACATTAGTATAAATAATTCTTTCTTCAGAAAAATAATCTAAAAAAACATCAAAATACTTTTTTTCAAAATTTTCAACTCCAATTAAAGGACCAATTATCATTCCGACTATAGCACCATTAGTATCTGTATCACCCCCAAAATCATTAATTTCATATATTATTTTAGTATATAATTCAGTTAAAGACATTTTTTTTTTATTTTCATCAAATGTTTCTAAATAATAAATTGTTAAATTAAATGCATGATATAAATTTCCCATATTTTCTATTATATTTGAAAAAAAAATATCTTTATTAAATTTTTGATTTCTATATATTGATAATAAATTTTTAAAATGTTTATTTATTTTAATTTCATTTTTATTATTTTCATTATTAAAAAAATTATTTGAGAATAAAATTTCTATTTTTTCTAAAATTTCTTTCCCAGAAAAATTATCTTGCATAGAACATAAACCCATAAAAATTAAAATAGAACCTGCAATAGATTGTTCTTGATTAGGATGACTTAATTGATTATCTTTACAAATCTCAAAATAAATTTTATTATATAATTCATAATATTTTTCATTTAATTTACTATTTAAAACTTCAATAATATAATCTTTATTCATCATATAAAACCAAGATAAAAAAGTAGAAAGTCTCATACAAAAACCATTTGATAAAGAAAAATTATTTTCTTCTTTAATTTCATTTTTAAATTTTTCTGTAAAAATTTCTTTATCAGTAATTGAAGTATTATAAATATTTAATTTTGATAAAGCTTTATATGTTGTTGTTCCTATATCTTTTGGATTTGAATTAAACCAAATACTATAATAAAAAAATAAAATATTTGGATTTAATTTTTCATAATTTAAATTATCTAAAATTGAAAATGATATTGACATTGATAATTCTGAATCATCTGTGATTTGACCTGGTTCAAATCTCATATTTGGATCTTTTAAATATATTAATAAATGATTTGATTTATTTGGTTCTAAAAATTCACAATTACTTCCCATTGAATCTGCTAAAAATGCACCATATATTGTTGAAAGACATTTATATGTGTCTTTGTTTTTTTCTTTATTTGATATTAAATATTTTATTTTTTGTTTTAGAGTATTTTTGTTTTTTTTAAATAAAGTTAAATCCAGTTTTTTTGATTTGTTAAATGTGTTTAAGAGAAATTCAGTTTGAAGAAAAGGATTTTTTTTATATTTTGATATTAATGGTTCTTTTTTAAATTTAAATATTGAGATTTTTATTATTATTAATATTATTATTAATATAATAAAATATATTAATTTTGGTTTTGAATTTTTATCATTTGATGTCTCTTCTTTTAATTTTGTATAATCATTATTATTCATTTATTTTTAAATATAAAAAAATATTTAATCACTTTTTTAACCTTAAAATTTAATATATATATTAAATTAAATTGAAATTATTTACACAAAAAAAACTCTAAAAAAAATTATTCAATTTTTCTATTTGAATAAGGAGAAATTCCTTCATCAGATAAATATCTTACTTTTTTATTTTTTGATTTTAATCTTAAACTATTAGGAAAATACTTTTCAGAATTAATATATTCATAATAATTACTTCTAAATTTTATATTATTAGGTTTATTTAAAAAATGTCTTTCACTTTTATTTTGTTCAATATATTTATCAAATGATAATATATCAATATTTTTTATTGATTTATCTAATTTATTTTTTTTTGAATTTTCATAAATTTTTTTCTGTTCATTAATTAATTTATCAATTACATTATTATATAATTTTAATCTAGGAACTAATTTTTTATTAATTGGAAATTTCCCAAATTTCAATTTATATTGTTTCTTATTAAAACTCTCAATATTTAAAGTCATTTTATGATCTTTTTGATTAAAAAATTTTTTTAAATTCAATTTTTTTCTTTCAGATAAAAAATTAGAAGAATCAATAGTAAAAGCTTCAGAATAATTTTTATTCCTACTTTTTATATTATTTTTTTCTTTATCTTGAAAATTTTCTTTACTATTTTTTTTATTAAAATTCCTATCAGTAATATATAATAAATCATTATTTTCTTTATTTTCATTATTTTCATTATCAATATTCTCATCTTTATTATTAATAATTCTAGGAAAAGAAGAAAAAGTATTCCTCAAAACATTAAAAGGTATTTTTTCACTAATAAGAAATTTATCATTTCTCCAATTATCAAAACTTTTCTCTCTAACAAAAGTATAATAATGAAAAAGTGTATTTTCTTTTAAATCTTTAATTCTTTTCATCATAACATTTTTTCTAGATTCAATCCAATTAAAATAATTATTTCTAATAGTTCTTTCTTTTAATAATTTCTTAAAAAATTCTAAATCAAGAGAAAAACATTCAACATTTGCAGAAGAACATCTTACACTTGTAATATAAATATTATCTTTTGAAATATAATCATCCATTCCAATAACATCTCCATTTTTAATAAAAAAAAGAGAAAAAGTTTTTAATTCTTTATTAAATTCATACATTTTATAATTTTGTTGTATTAAATCATGTATTTTTTTATTAAAAGAATCCCCTCCTAAAATTTCTATTATTTTATTTAAATAATCACAATTTCCATAAATTTCTACTTTTAATTCTCCATTTTTAATAAAAAAAATTTCTTTTCTTTTTTCTCCTTGTTTAAATAAATAACTTCCTTTATCAAAAGAAATAAATTTGAAAAAATTAAAAAAATTCATTTCAAAACTATCATGACCATAATTATCAAATAATTTACTAGAAGTAATACATTCAATATTACTTCTTCTTATTTTTTCTAAAGCATCTTTAATACAACCTTGATAAATATCTTTTTTTAAAGTACCAAAATAAGATTCTTTCAAAGTTATAATTGTTGCAGTTCTTCTTTTTGTATCATCTTTTAAAGCAATTTCCCCAAAACTTTTTCCTCTTTCTAAATCACAAACATAATGATATTTCCATAAAGTAAATTCTAAACTTTGATTATTTTTTTTTACTCCTTTTGGAATAAGTCTATTAATATAATTTTCCCAATCAATAATTTCAGATTTAAATTTAGTTAAATTTATTGTTAAAGAACAAATTTTTTCATATTCTAAAATAATTTTTGAATATTCTTCAGGAATAATTTTTTTATTTGACATAATTGAACGATGAATTAAATCAAATTCATTATTATTTTTTAAATTATTTAAATAAGCAATAAATTCTTCAATTCTTAAAAACATTTTATATTCAATTGGTACTAAAACTGCAACTAACCCTTCAAAAATTAAATAAAATTTATCTCCAAATTGCCCATTTAAACATATAATTGTATCTTTTTGTTTTGGTTCACATTGAATAAATAAACATATTTTATTCATTATTTCTTCTGGATCTGAAAAATTTTTTTTTAAATTTAATGTTTTTATTAATCCTGGGAAATTATATAAATAATGTCTTATTATTAAATTATCATTTTGAGTTCTTATTGATTTTTTAAATATAAATAGTAAAATATTAAACATTTCATTTGTATGATTAAATGGAATGTCTGTTAAATTTATTCCTAAACTTAATTTAAGATTTAGTTTTTCTGCTAGTGATGTTATTATTTCATCTGTTGATTTTCTTTTAGATTTTACATTTACAAATGTTCTCTTTTTTGATAATCGTCTTTGATATATTGTTGTCATTTATTTTTTTTGGGTTTAAAAAATTTAAAAAATGTCTTTTATTAATATATATATGTAATTTATATTTTTTTTAATTCTTTTTATAAATAAAAGAAAATGAGTACTTTATATTGTAAAAATTATATCTTTAAAAAGATATTAGTTAATAATTATAAAAGGTTAAATAAAATAAACAAAATGTTTTTAATGATATATTTATAATAATAATAATATTGGATTAATTTTTTAATATATACACTTTAATGGTTAAATGAAATATATAATAACCATTAAATGATTTTTTTTTTCCAATATTATTTCAAAAATAATTTTTAAAATAATACACTTAATAAATTTCCTAATAAACCCTAAAAATAATAATTAATTTCAAACTAAAAAACTTTCACAATGTATAATATATATACAATTTTTGAAAAAATGAAAAATGTTTTGTTATTTTCATTTAATTATTCTCAATTTTAATAGTAAATATTGGATTAATATTGCATGAATTTAAATTTGAAGATACTGTAGACTCAGAAAAATTTAAATTTAATTCATTATTTTCTTCTATATTATTATTTTTTTTAGTTCTTTCTTTACAATTAAGAAAAAATTTAACAAAATTTAAAGCATTTTTTTTATATTTTTCCATATATTCACAACCGAATTTTTCTTTTATTTTCATAATATGACTTTCAAAAGAATTATTTTCTTTTTCATTTATAAATAAATCAATTTTTGAATTTAAATAATAATTTTGATACATTTCCATATAAGTACAATTTAAAAGTTTATTTAATTCAATTTTAGAAAAAGGAATTTTAGATAAAATTTTTTCATTTGATAAAGGATCATTAAATTTATTACTTACTTTTTTAATAATTTCTCTAATTGGAGTATTTAATAAAATTCTATTATAAGCAATAGTAATATTTTGTGTTATTTCACTATCAATTTTTTTAAATCGAAATTTTTGAATTCCATTCCATTCTTTTTTTATTATTAAATTCAAATATGAAATTATAAAACAATGAAAATGTGTTTTTATTTTTCTTTTTATATTATCACTGTTTAATCTAGAATGAATTCTTTGATTTCTTTTTATCTCTATTATTTCACCTTTTAATTTTCTTCCTTTTTTCCTTTCAAATTGTCTTATTGGAATTAATTTTTTATATAAATTATTTACAACTATGAGATCATTTTTTGATTCGGTTTCTTCATTATTAAATACTTGTAAAATTGGTAATTGTTTTTGTTTTAAATTTTCATATATTTTTTCAAATATTGTTTTTGGAACATTGTTATCTAATTTTTTCCATATATCGATCATGATTTTTTATTATAATAGATATTTTTTATCCTTTATTAATTGTTTTTTTTTATTTTTTTATTTTTTAATAAAATAAATATTTTATTTAATATATTTAAATAAATAAAGCATTTAAATCTTTATTTCTTTATGTTTTTCCTTTATTTCAATTAAAATATTTTTTATTTCATTAAATAATTCATTTAATTTATTATTATTTTCTATTTGCTTTTTAGCAAAAATTTTAACTATTTCAAAATAATTTTTAATTTTTTCTTTTTTAAATTCAGTTATTTTTTTATTCATTACAAAAGATGTAATTTTAATAATTTCATTTAAATTATTTAAATTAATATCATTTTTACTTTTTTCTTGTTTTAAATCATTTAACATTTCATCTTTTTTTTTAAATAAACCTTTAAAAGAAAAACCAGATTGTCCATTTTCTATTTTTTTAATATCATTGTCAATAATATCATTTTTTTGTTTTAATTTATTATAATTTAATTCTAAATTATTAATAATATTAATTGCTTCAATCATTGCATCAACATCTTTTTTTTCATCATAAATCCATATATAAACTTTATGATAAGGATTTTTTAATAATTCATTTAATTTTTCAAAACCATTTTTAATTTTTTCATTTTTATTAAAAATTAATTTTTCTTCATTATTATCATCAATATATTTTAGAATACAATTTTTATCATAAACTATAAAAAATTTATTTAAACTTAAATAATTTTTTATATTTTCATTTCTTTTTTCATAAATTACATCAATATTATTTTTCATAGAATTTAAATTATTTTTAATTTTATTTAAAAATAAAATAAAAGAATTTATATTTTCTTTTCCTTTAACAAAATCAAAATTTTCATTATAATCATTAAAACATTTTTTATATTTTTCTAATATTTGAACTTCATTTAATTTAGGAATTTTTTCAATAGCTTTATTAAAATCTTCATTTGTATTTTGAAAACATTTAAATTCATCACTTTCATATAAATAAATAATTTTAGAAATATTATATAAAAAAGTATTTAAAGCCCTAACTCTAAAAAGAATTTTTTTCGTATCAAGTTCACTTACTTTTTTTTTACTTGGAATATTTGGAATATATATTCCAGGCCAATTTAATATTAATTTTTCTCTTAATTGATAAAAATCATTATATCTTCTTTTTATTGTATCTGATATACCTTTTCCTTTTATTATATATTGAAGATGATTTGCTATTCCTTGTATTAATTCTGATTTTGATATATATAAATAATCTTTTTCTTCATTTTCTTTATTTGATTCTTCATTATTTTCTTTATTTGTTTCTATTTGATTTTCTATATTTGATTCTTCTTTATTATCTTTATTTGTTTCTATTTGATTTTCTTTGTTTGATTCTTCTTTATTATCTTTATTTGTTTCTATTTGATTTTCTTTATTTATTTCTTCTTTATTTTCTTTATTTATTTCTTCTTTATTTTCATTATTTGTTTCTTCCATATTTTTATAATACTTTTTTTTTTGAGTTAAAATAATATAAAATAATTAATATTAATTAATTATATATAAGAAATTTAAATATCATTATCTTCATCACTATAATCATTTATTTTACTTAATTCTATTTTATTTTCTGTATTTTCATAACTAAATTCTTTTAATGTTTTTATACCAGATATATCTATTGTTTTTAATTTTTCATCAATATTTTCATCTTTTTTTTTACTTATAATTTCATCATCATTTAAATTAATACTTTGTTCTTTTTTTTCTTCATCTTCTTTTAATTTTTTTTCCTCTTTTATTTTATCATCTTCTTTTTTTTCTTCATCATTTCCAGAATCACTATCAAAAACTTTTTTTAAATTCTTATTTATATTTACTTTATTTATTGTTTTAACATCTAAATTTATTTTATCAATTTCACTATTAAAACTATCAAAATTATTATTTATTGAAATATTTTTCATTGTTTTCATATCAAATTTTTGTTTTTCATTTTTTCCTTTATTTTTATTATTTTTTTCCTCTTTTTCTTCTTCAATATTTAATTCTTCATTTTTTGATATTTTTGAAATAAAATTCTTTATTTCATTTCTTAAATAATTATCTCTCCAAAATTGAATATATTTCCCTATATTTACTAAATCACATTCTAAATTAATCTCATCTGCTTTTTTAATAAAAATATCTAAATAATTACCACTTTCAAAAATAAGATTTTTAATTTGATAATATTTATCTTTTCCTTCAAAATTTAAAATTTGTTTTAACCCTTTTATAATAACTTGACTTTTTTGACATAAAGAATTATATTTTTTATTTATTTGTTCATTCAATGATAAATTTAATGCTTTTGTAATTTTTGAAAGAGAAGATAATGAATAATGTGATTTTTCTTTATAAGAAAGTATACTTTCAATTTTAATTCTACTAATAAATTTATTTAAAGTTGTAAATGGAATTTTTATTTTATAATCATGAGGTTTTAATAAAATAATAAATAAATAACTTAAATGATCAATATATCCATTTGGGTTAAATCTTATATTTTTAGGAAAATAATTTATAGGATTAATTAAATTTTCATTTATTTCTTCTAAAATATCTTGTGTTGTTATTTTAATTATTTTTTTTTTTATTGAATTATTACTAATTATTTGAGTTTGAATATAATTTAAATTATTATTATATTCATAATACATTTGTCTAAGTTCTTCTTCAGGAATTTCTATTAAGTTTTCTTTTTTATTTATTTTTATATAAGGAAAATAAATGTTTTTTTCTTTTGAATTTATTGCTATTCTTAATTGAGAGTATCTTTCATTTTGATTTTTTATATTCAAATAATCATTTGTTCTTTTTATATTTTTTGAATTATAAGTTGAAAATGAATTTAATATTGGGTCAAAATAATAATCTAAAAGGAAAAAATATTTAAATAATTTTCTATATAAATCTAATTCATATTCTTTTATTTTTGTATTTATATTTTTTGATTTTTCAATTTCTTTATTTTCATTTATTTCTAATTCATCATCTTCTACTATTATACTATCTTCATTATTTTTTTTATTATTTTTAGTATTTATATCTTCTTCTTCAATAATTTCACTTTTTTTTTTTGTTGTATTTTTTTTTTTATGAGTTTTTATTTTTCTTTTTTTACTAGTTGAAATAATATTTTCATTATCATCAGAATCAGATATATTATTTTGATTATTATTATTCATATTAATAATATATTTATCATTTCTATTTATTTTATTTCTTGTCATCAATTTATTTAATTCTTGAATTCTTAATTGAAAAAATTTTATATCAACATTTAATTTAATTTGATTTTTTGAAGCATTATTAAATTTATATTTATTTTTAAAAAAATAAACATCAAAAATAAATTTCATAAAATCAAATCCAGAATATTTAATTTCAAATTGTTCATTAAATATATTTTTTATTTCTAAATGATTTGATAATTCTTTTTTTTTCTTTAAATAAAATCTTAAAGAAGTTTTTTCTAAATCAATTTCATTTCCTCTTAAATCAAAAATAATAGTTTCTTTTGTAATATTTGGAGAATTAATTAAATCTTGTATTTTTGAATGTAATTCTTCATAATTTTTTGGTTCAAAATTATTTAAAAAATTATTATCAATTTTATTTCCTCTTAAATCAAATAATGTTATTGATAAAAAAATTTTTGATAATTCATAAATTATTTTTGATAAATTATCACTTGTTATTTTATTATATGAAATATTAAAAGTTTTTAAAAAAAAATTTGGTTTTATTTCTTCAATTATTATATTTAAAAAGTTATTTGTTAATAAATTATTTGATATATTTAAATTTTCTAAATGAGGTGAATTATTAATAAAAGGAATTAAAATTATTTTTGCATAATTATCTTTTAAATAAATAGAACTTAAATTTAAGTATCTTAAACAAAATTTAATAGTTTTTTTAGGAAAAAAATTCTTTATTAATTTTGAAGTTTCATCATCTAAAATTATTTTAATTTGTATTTTTTGAAAATAACTAATACAATTAAAAAACAATTTTACAAATCCTTTATAATATTTTTCTAATTTTAAAAATATATAATCAATAATAAGTACATAATCATAAATAATAAATTTTTCAATAATTTTAAATAAATAATATTTATTAACATTAAATTCAATTTTTTCATTCTTATTATAATCATTATTTTGAAAATTAGAATCATTTTCACTATTAGAACTATTAATTTCATTATTTTCATTAGAACTATAATTTTCACTTTGATTTTGTTTATTATAATAAGATCTTCTAATACTATTAACTGCAAATTTCCATCCTTCAAATAAAATTAATATTTTTACATATTCTTTTCCTTTTGGTTGATTTGAAAATTTTAAAAAAAATTCAGGAAAATAATCATCATATTTTTTAAGAATATAATATTCAATTGAATCATCATTTGATGATATACTTTTTAAACAAATTTCTTCATGTTTAAATTTAAATAATAAATGAGATTCTAAAAAATCTGGCCCTTCTTTTATTTGATTATTTTTTTTTTCGAAAAAATATAAAGCATCAATTGTTAAAAGTAAAGTAATTTCATATAAATCTGTATTATTAAATAATACAGAAATATTAGAAGAAAATATATATTTTTCTTTTAAATAAAGACATTCCATTAATTAATTTTTTTAAAATTAAAAAAAAATAATAAATATTTAAAAAAAAATGATTAATAAATTTCCCTTATTAATTATCATAATAAATATTTCATATATTTCCCTATCAAATATAACAAGAAATAGAACAAATTACACTTCATTTTTTTATAATTCAACAATAGAAACAGTTAATAATTCAAATTTTGATAGAGTAATAAAAAAAGGAATAAAAAATCCATATTTAATATTATTTACTGTTATAAGATGTAAAATATGTAATCAAGTAATAAAAATAATGGAAAAAGTAGAAGAATATTTAATTAAAAAAAATTCAAATATTAAAGTTGTTAAAGTAGATTGTGGAGGAAATATTTGGACTGTTATGAGATTTGATATTGATCATATACCAAAAATAATTTATGTTGAAAATAATAAAATGTCTTATTTAAATGATAATATTACTTATGATAATATTATTGAATTTTTAAATAATGAAAATAAAATTAAAATTCCTTTCCCAAAACCAATGAATTATATTGATTTTTTTAAAAAAATTTTTAATGCCTTGAATGAATTTTTAACTGATTATACTAAAATTAATGGAATTAAATGGAATAAAAAATATACTGGATTAGTTATTATATTAATTTTAATTATTTTTATGATAATTGAATATTATATTATGAAATATTGTTGTACAACTCAAAGAAAATCAAAAACACATTTTCATAATAAAAAACATCATGTTCATACAAATAATGAAATTTTAAAGAAAAAAAATCAATAAATTAATAATTTAATTTATTTTAAATAATTAAAAAAATAAAAAAAAATTTAATTATATGATTAATAATGAAAATAATAATGAAGAAGAAGAAGAATTTTCAGAAGAAGAAGAAGAATTAATATTAAATGAAACTTTTAATATAGAAGAAAATAACATAACTGAATTTTTATGTAATATGATAGAATATATTGTTACAATACCAACTTTAATTTATTCAATTACTTGGATTAAATTAATTCAAAATATAATTCCAGATAATAATAAAATATTTCAATATAATCATCAAAATTTATATGAAAAAAATCCTCCAATTTGTTATAATTTATTATATTGGAAAGATAAAATAATTAATTGGTCTAAATTTAATTTAGGAAGAGCAATTATTTTTTTAAGTACTTCTAAAATTTGTTGTGGGAATAAAAAAGATCATAATGTATTTTGTGTTATTATTAAAGCTTTAATAAGTTCTACAATATCAACTTTTTTTATTTTAAAATTACCTAAAGAAATTAAAAAATATAAAAATGATAATAAGTCAATTTATCAAGAAGAAATTAAAAATTCTTGTAATCTTTTATTTCATATAATTGATAAATTTTATTCTTTTGAATTTTATTATATTTGTTTTATTTTCTTTATTTGTTTTCTAATTATATTTTTAATTACTTTAGCTGGAATAAAAGAATTTTGGAAAGGAAGAGGGTATAATATTTAATGAAAAAAAGTTTATATTTTTAGAATTTATAAAATTAATTTATTTAATTATTAAATATAAGAAAAATTTAAATATTAATTTATTTTTTAGTTTATATTATATAAAAATAAAAAAATTTAATATGAGTCTAAGAAATTCAATTAATTATTCAACACCTTCAAAAGAAAAATTTCAAAATAAAAAACAAATACATTCAACAATATCTTTAAAAAAAAGAAAAGTCCCTTCAGATGATTTTACAATAAATAATAATATAATTAAAACACAAAATAATACAAATAAAGATAATTTAAATGAAAAAAAAAATAATCTTCAAAAAGAAATAAATAAAATAACACCTTTTTCATTAAAAAATTCAAATTCAATGAATAATATACATAAAAATAACATATTAACAAAAAATAAAATAGAAAATAAAAATGAAAAAAAATTCAATTTATATGAACCACATATTACAATTGATCCTTTAGATATAATGAAAAAAAGAATTCAATTAATTTTAGATGAATCAAATGAAAAAATTGCAGATTTAAGTTTATCAATGAGTCAAATTGATATTGATAGTGAAGATTCTTATTATAAAGCACAAAATGAATATTCTAAAAATTTAGATATTATTTATAAAGAAAAATATAATAAATTAAGAGAAATTAAATTAAAATATGATTATTGTTTATATGAAATGAAAAAAATATATGGTGATGAAAATAAAGATTTAATTTGTGAATTAAAAGAAGAAAAAGAAAATAAAATTTCGGAATTAAATGATGATTTTTTAATTAAAAAAAATTTGGCTAAAATGAAATTTAAAGAAAAAATTAGAGAAATACAAAATAATAGTATTAATGAAAGAAAAAATTTATTTAAAGGGACAATTTTTGATGAAATGAAAAATAAAATTAATAATATATTAAATCAACCAATGATTACTTATGAAATTCCTGATGATATTGAACATAAAGAAATAAAAAATAATTTTATAATAAAAGATAATCCTAATTATCGTGGAAATTAAAATATAAATTTAAATATATATATTAATAGAATATATATAAATTAATAATTTTTTAAATTTACAGAAAAAAAAATAACAATTAATATAAAATATAATATTTGTATTTAATTAATATTTTTTTATTAATATTTACATATTAATAATTATTTAAATATATATATTTTTAATTATTATAATTCTATCTTTTCAAAAGTGCCATCATCAAAATTTGATAATTGAAAATCTCCATTATTTTTTCCTTTATTTTTATAATTAATATTATTTTGATTCTGATTTTTTATATTATCATTATTAATTTCTTTTCCTTTATTTCTTGTATTCATTCTCGAAAAATTTTCTTCTTTTTTATTTTTATTTTGAATAGTATTAATTTTTTCATAAGGAATATCTTGACTATAAAAATAATTTTTTAAATTAATATCATTAGTTTCAATAGAAATTTTTTCAATTTCATTTTTAAACTTTAATTTATATTTTTTAATAACATCTTCAGAAATTTGAATAGAACATTTTTTATTAAAATTACTTTTATTATGACAATTAAAATTATCAATAAAACCATTTCCCAAAATTTCATTATTAAAAACTTTTTTCTCAATTAAAATATTAAAAAAACTTTCTAAATAATCACTATTTCTTTCAGGTAAAAAATATCTAGAAATTAAATTCCATTTATTTTTAAAACCAAACCATTCGATTCCTTTAATAAATAAAAAAAATTCATCTTCACTTAACATACTTTCATTTAATAATTTAAACTTTTTAATAATATTATTTGGTGCGTTTTGACAAGTTAAATTTTTAATTCTATGTTTAATTTCTTCAACAGTCCTTAAAGGTAACCATAATTGTTGTATTGCATTTATATTTTTTTTCCCATGAATTTTTAATCCAATTAATAATAAATTATCATCAATTGAATCAAATTTTCTTCTATTTTTTCTTTTATTTGAAAAATTATCATTTTCATTTAATTGAATATTTCTATTATTATTATTTTCATATTGTATATTACTAAAATAAGTTCCATGTCTAAATTTATTTGTTATAGGGAAAAATAAAGGGTTTACAAAAGGAAAAAATTCTTTTAAAATTTTTTTTGTATCTTCTTTTGAAAAAGTATTATTTTTTGCTAATTTAATTATTAAGGGAAAAACTTCTAAAATTGGAGGTTGAAAAAATGATAATTGTAATTTTAAATTCATATCATTACATTTTTTTTTATTATATGTTTCCCATAAAGTTTGATTAAAATTAAATTTAATATTAAATTCTGGTAAATTTAAATTTTCTGATACTCTTAATTTTGCTATATAAAAAGAAAATAACATTGAATAACATTTTAATTTTAAATGTTTATTTTCTATCATTAATAAATTTTGCATTAATAATTGAATCATTAAATCATATTGTTTTAAAACAAAAGAAATTTGTTCAAAAATATTCATTTGATTTATTGCTTCTATATCTTCATTTATATGTTGTTTAAAAAAATTATTTTTATCTTCTTCTTCTTTTTGTTCATTTTTATTTATAAATAAATTTTCACTTATATTACTTAAATTTAAATTTTGATTTAAATTCATATAATTTTCTTTTATTTTTTTTATTCTTTTTCTTTTTTTATTTAATTTTTTATTTTCATCTGAAGAAGAATAATTTAATTTTGAATTCTGAGTTTTATTTTTTGAAATTTTTGATATTAAACTATTATTTAATTCACTGAAATTATCATTAATTAACATTTCATTCATATCTTCATTTACATCTTTAACTTCTTTTTTTGGAATATTTGCAGAATATTCTTCTTCATCAGGTGAATATTTTGATTTTAAAATATCTTCTAATACATTATATGATTCATCTTCTTCATCATTTGCAAAATCATAATCAAATATACCAATTTTGTCTTCTTGTTTTAAAAAAAAATCTGAATTATTTCTTCTTGACATTAGCGGGATTATTATTTAAAATATTTTTTTTCAATTAAAATTTTTATCAATTAAAAAAATATTTTTTTTTAAAATTTAAGAATAATATTTAAGAATAATAAACATATTATTTTAATATTATGTATTATATTTATTTATATAATTTAAATATAATATTTTAAATCAAATTATTTATTATAAAAATAAAAAAAGATTTGATAGTGAAACAATTACTTTATGATAAATTTTATATTTTATATAATAAAAAAAAAACAAAATATAATAATTTAAAATAAAATAAATATTAAATATTACAATTCTACGTATTTATATTTAACAATTTACCATTAATTGTTTAAATTCTTTTAAATTTAACATCCCATCTCCTGAAGCATCAAATTCAGTAATAAACTGAGTAAAAATATCATTATTTTTTTTTTTTTGAAATTCCAAATAACTTTTTAATTCTTCATCATCTTTATTATT
The DNA here is from genome assembly GCA_023806865.1 of Isotricha sp. YL-2021a. NCBI lineage: Eukaryota > Ciliophora > Litostomatea > Vestibuliferida > Isotrichidae > Isotricha > Isotricha sp. YL-2021a. The sequence goes on along the minus strand of JAJJLH010002232.1, from coordinate 9,744 downwards.
CAAAAAAAAATTTTTTAACTCTTCCTTAGAGACTCTTCCACTATGATCTTTATCAATAACTTTAAAAATAAGAGTTAAATTTTTTTCATTAATTAAATCTTCTTTATTAATAGAAGCTTTAATAAAATCATCATAATTAATTTTTCCATCTTTACTATTAATATTATTTAAAATAATATTTGCTTCATCTTCTGCTTCTTTTGGAGTCATAATTTTATTTAAACCAATTAATAAATCTTCTTTTGTAATTAAACCATCTGAATCTTTATCTAAAGAAATAAAACAATTTCTTAAATAATCAATATCTTCACTTTTTGCTAAATGTCTTATAATAAAACTAATTAACCATTCTTTAATTTGATTTTTATGATGAAAATTACTTGCATTTTTTATTGCATTTTTAAAAGCATTTGAAGAAAAAATTTTATCTCCTTTTTCATTATAATTTTTTAACCAAGGTTCTTTTAATAAACTTTTACAATTTGGTCTTTTATATTGATTATACTCTAATAATTTACTTAAAAAATTTATTCCTTCTTTTGAAATATCATTCCAAATTTCTCCTTCAAATTTAATATTTCTATTATTAAATCTAGAAATTTGAATTTTTATTTCTTTTAAATTATTACCTTTAAAAGGATAATCACCACTTAATAAAAAATACATAATAACACCACAAGACCAAATATCAGTTTTTTCACTTAAATTTCCTTCTGGAGGAATAACATTTAAATTTGAAACACTTTTATAACCTTTTGTTAATATTGAATTATTATTATTTCCTAATAAATTAAATGCACCAAAATCTATTATTTTTACCCATAAGGAATTATTATTATTATTTTGATTTTGTATTACTATATGTTCAGGAGATAAATTACATAAAATTATTTTATTTTGATGTAAATAATTTAATGCTGTTATTATTTGATATATTATTTGACGACATTTATTTTCTGTTAAAGAATCTGATGTTGTTATATATTCAAATAAATTTCCATTTGGACAATATTCATATATTAAATATATTTTATTTGAATAGTAGAAAACTCTATATAATTTTATTATGTTTGGATGAGATAAATTTTTTAAAATATTTATTTGATTTGTTATATCATTTTCTGTTATGTTTGATTCATTTTTTAAATTGAAAATTTTCATCATTCGAATTTCTTGACTTTTCTTATGTTTTACTTTATATACTGAATTGTATTTACTTTGTTTTATAAATTCTAATATTGAATAATATAAAAATGGATCTTCTTTTTCTTCTAGTAATAATATATCTTTTTCTGCTGTTTTAATTGAGTAAATTGGGTTATTTGGTATTTCTATTATTGATGTTTTTTTAAATGTATTTGGAGAACATCCCATTTTTATTTTAAATTTAGTTAATTAAAAATTTTTTATTATATTTTTTTTTTAATAAAATGATTTTTAAAAAAAAAAATGTATTAAGTTGAAAAATGGATAATTTATTAAATGAGAAAGATACAAAATTAAATCATGAAAATAATAATGAAATAGGAATTATTGAAAGTAAAATTAATGAAAAAATAGAAAATCAAGAAATAGAAAAACTAAATAATGAAATAATAAATGATAATTTAATAAATGAAAATAATAAAGAAAAAAATGAAAAAAACATTGAAAATAAAAAAGAAGAAATAAACAAGAATGAAAAAAAAGAAGAACAAAATATTAAAACAGAAAATATAATAAATTCCTTTAATAAAACATTACAAAATTTTGAAAATGAAAAAGAAAATGAAGAATTAGAAAAAATTTTAGCAGAATATACAAAAAATATAAATGAAAAAGAGAAAAAAAATAAAGAAAAAGAAATAAAAAAAACTGAAATTCCAATAATAAAAAATCCTCTTGACTTTATAGAATATTTTGAATTACGAGAAGGAATAAACTCAATTAATATAAAAAGTAGTTATAAATTACAAAATAGAATATTAAATTCAAAATTAAATTTAAAATTAATAATAAAAGAACCACAAACAAAATTAAGTAATTTAATATATAAAGAATTATCAGATAATGAAATAACAACTTTATTAGCAAAAAAAAATAATATTGGAATAGGAGATATTTATGGTAATGTAATATTTTATTCATATAAAAAAGATAAAAATGAAAATGAAATATATGAAAAAAAAAAATTTGAATCACCTTTTTTAAAATCAAAAATAAATTTTCCTCAAGTTACTTGTATGGATTTAAAATTAGAATGTGATTTTTTATTTATTGGTTATATGAATGGTTCAATTTCAATGTTTGAATTTTCAACTGGTAATTTAAAATTTTTAAATGATAAAATACATTTTTCTCAAAATGAAAAACAAAATCCAATAATTGATATAAAAATATATAATTTTGATAATCAAAAACAAACATATGAAATAATATCAAGTGACTCATTAGGAGAACTTAAAATTTCAGTAATTCAAAAAAGTATTTTTTCATATCGTTTAATAATAACACAAAATTTATTAAATAGATCAAATTGTCCTATTTTTTTTATAAAAACAATAGATTTTCAAAATGAAAAATATTCAAATTTTAAAAATTTAGGAAAATATGCAATTTTTGGAGATTTAAAAATAATAAGAATATTTAGAATGGAACCAAAAACTGAATTAGTTTGTTATATGATAAAACCTCAATATTTATTAGATGCCATGATACCCGATTCTTCAATTGGAATTGGTAAACCAATTGAAAAATATAATACTTATAGTAATAATATTGAAAATGATAATATTTTATTAATGGCAATTAATTGGGGAACTGTTATTTATATTTATGAATTAATTATTAAAAATAATGTTATTTGTTATGGAAATTTATTAGGTCATTATGTTAATAATTTTATTATTCAAAGATTAGGTTTTTTAAGTAATTCTATTATTTATTTATACGATAAAGGGAATAATTTAAAAATTTTAAATACTAGAAAATTTCATTTTGGTGAATTAAAAATTTCAAAAGATTTTCAAGAACCTGAAATTAATAATAATAATAATTTAGTTGAATTAGAAAATACAATTATAAATATTAAAGGACAAAATTATTTAAAAAGTGAAAAAGGACATTCTAGAGAAACTTTTATATTTTCAATTATTGAAAATGAAAATAAACTTCATATATTAGGAAATAATATAATTACAAATGTCTCTTTAGCAAAATGGTATTCTTGTTTAAATGATTTAGAAAAAAATAATAATTGGGAAGATTTATTATCAATTTCAGTACAAATTTATAAAGGAAATTTTACAGCATTATCTGAAATTCCTATTGATATAAATGAAAGAAAAGAAATTATTGGTAGAAATTTAAAACAATTAATTACTCAATTTGTTATTTTGAAAATTAAAGAATTAAATATTTCTAATAATGATTTACTTAATAATGATAATTATGATGAAGATAAAATTAATGAATGTATTAATATTACTATTGAGTTTTGTATTGAAATTGAAAGTTTTGATTTTTTATTTCAACAAATTTTTAATATTTTTAAAGGGAAAAATTTAGATCAGTTGTTTTTAGAAAATTTAGAATCTTATATTTTAACTGATAGAATTATTAATTTTAATATTAATGAAGAATTAATTTTAAAAATTATTGATTTATATAATGAAAGAAATAGATTAAATTTATTAAGTCAATTATTACTACATATTAATATTAATAATTTAGATACTAAAAAAATAAAAGATAAATTAGAAGAATTAAATTTAATTTCTCCTTTAATTTATTTATATATGAATGGTAAAGAAAAAAATTATTTTATACCAATTGAAAAATTATATGATTTATATTTAAAATCAAAACCAATAGAAAATTTTATTTCTTATTATTTATTAACAGATATTTCAATTAATGAAATTTTTTCAAGTAAACAATATATTGGACATAAATTATTATGGTATATTAAATTATGTATATCAGGGAGAAAATTTCCTAATTTAGAAATAAAAATAGAAGAAGAAAAATTTAATCAATTAATCCCAGAAATTATTTTTTGGATGATAAATGAAAATAATTTAAAAGAATTATGTAAATTTGATCCAAAAGATTTTTTTCTTATTTTAAAAAATATATTTTTAATCCCTAAATTTTTTAATATTTTAGAAAAACATTCTCAAGAAAATAATGACTTAAATCAAATTGATACTGCCATTCTTTCAAATAAAGTTTCAACGATAAAAAATATAAAACCAGAATCAATTATTCAATATATAATTACTATGATTAATAATATGAATGATAAAGAAATTTTATTATATTTATATGAATTTATTATTAAAATTTCTAAAACTATTGAAATAAGTAAAGAAAATATTATTAATTTTTCTTCTTTTATTTTAAGCAATTATTCTAAGTTAATTAAAAATATTAATTATATTGAAATTAATCAGTTATGTATTGATTTTAAAAATTTATTTGAAAAATATGAATTAAATGAGAATGAATATGAAAAAATATTAAATAATTGTAATGATAATATATTTGATGAAATTAAATTATTTATTCTTTTAAAATTAAAAAATGAATCAGAAATATTAAAAGTATACATTAATGAAAAATGTACTATAGAAAATAAAGAAGAAAGATTATTTAAATGGTTAAATTTAATATTAACAGAATTTTCAAATAAAAAAGATAAAGATAAATTAAAACAAATAAAAGAATTAATTTTCAAAAATATAGATTCAATAATTCAAATTTCTTATTTAAAATTTAAATCATTAGTAAATAATTGGTTTTCAAATGAAAAAAATGAAATATTAAATAAAATAACAGAACCAAAAATAAAATTATCATATATAGAATTATTATTAAAAGATATTAAAAAATTATTAAATAATGAAATACAAGAAGAAGATCAATTATTTATAGAAAATACTTTAAGAACTCATATAGAATTATTATGTAAATTAAAAGAATATGATAAAATTTTACCATCTTTAAAATATTTAGGCGTTTATCCTTATGATGAAATAATTGATACACTTGAAAAAAATAATGCCTTAGATTCATTAATTTATTGTTTATTAAAAACTGGTGATCCAAAAAGGGCATTAAATTATTGTATTAATAATTTAAATAAATATTTTGATATAATAAAAAATGTTTTAGAAAATAATGAATTTAATGAAAATTTATATGAATATAATTATTCAAAATTTGAATATAATATTCAAAAACTTTATTATATTTGTAAAAATAATGAACAAGCAATTGAAGAATTATGGAAACAATTTTTAATGGAATTATATTCAATAAATGCAAAATTAAATAAAATAACAAATAATAAAACAAAACAATATAATAATTTTAATCAATATTTATCAAATACAATAATAGATTTAATAGATTCAATGTGTAATTATGTAAGTATAATAGAAATAATAGAAATTGTTTCTGAAAATTATAAAAATGCAGAATTTAAAGAATTTAAAGCAATTCTCTTAAAAATTTTAGACTCAAATGGTAATCAAGAAACAATTTTATTAAATGCAAAAAAATTACTTATTAATAATATTTTATATAGACAAGAATTATTTATGAAATTAAATACTCATGGAAGTAAAATTATATTAAATAAATGTGATTTTTGTAATAAAAATTTTGATAAAAATATTAATACAAAAGAAAAAATTATTTTTTTTAAATGTGGTCATTTATTACATGATAAATGTGTTTTTAAAATTAATTCTGATGAAGGAGAAATTGTAATTTGTAGTATTTGTAGAAAAAATGAAATTGAAAGTTCTATTAATTATGAAGGTTTATCAAATATTAAAATTGATAATTCAAATTTTAAAAATGAAAATGAAAATGAAAATGATGATGAAGATAATTATAATTATCAAGAATTAAGACTTTATTCTCAAATGAAAAATATGGATAAAAGACATCAAGAAAAAATTAAAATTTATCTTGAACAATAATTATTTTTTCAAATAATAGAATATATTTAAATGTTTATTTAATTTTTTAATTTTATTTATATTTTTTTTATTTTTTTCAAAGTTTGAATACGACATTTTTTTTTACATAAAGGACATTCCATTTTTTCTTTTAACCATTTTGACCAACATTTATTACAAATTATATGATTACATTTTGATATTGAAAAATACATATTTTTATTTTCTTTTTCTAAACAAATTGGACAATTTAATTCTTGATTTATTTCTACTATATATTTATTATTATCTAAATCATTTTGAATTGATTTTATTAATTCATTTTCTTTATCAATTTCTATAATTTTATCATTATTTTTTTTTATTTTTAATTCTTCATTTTGTAATTTTAATTCTGCATTTGAGTTAATTGAATTTAATTTATTGTCATAATTTTTTCTATTCTTTAAAAAATTATTTATTATTTTATTATCATTTATATTATTTGAATTTTCTGATTCTATATCATTTTCTATTTGATTTAATATAATATTTTCTTTTTTTTCTTTTTTATTTATTATATTTTGTGAAATATAATTCTTTATTAGTTCATTTTTAATTAAATTTTGATTTGTTTCATTTAAATCTTCTTTTCTTTTTTTTCCTAAAATATTATTTAATTTAAAATTAGTAAATTCCTGTAAATCAAATTGTAATTTATTTTTTTTATTTTTTTGTTTATTTAATTCTTTAATATTAATAAAACCATTTTTATCTTTAAAATTAGAAATATTAATATTATTATTATCATTATAATTAAAATCATCTTTTTTAAAATTAAAATAATCTAAAATTTTATTTTGTTTATCAAAACAACTTTCATATTCAATTTTAACTTTTCCATCATTAAAACTTTTATTTTCAAATTCATTTTCCATTTTATCAAAAAACTTTTCAATATTATTAAAATAAGAATCATCAATATTAACAATTTCTAAAATATCATTCATCCATTTAGAAAACAAATTTTTAATATTATCTTCATCAAATCTTGAATCAATACAAATCATCATACCAAAATCATTTTTATGTCTTAAAACTCTTCCTAAAGTTTGATTAACTGATTGTATTGCATCAATTTTATACCATTTTTGACCTGATATTAAATTTAATTTTTTATCTTTATTTTCTTTATATAATTTATTTAAATAAATCATTTTTAATTTTATTTTATCTTCAATAAAATTTGCATATGGAATTCCTATACAAATTACAATTCTTGCTATATCATCTTTAAAATCTATTCCTTCTGAAATTGATCCTCTTACTACAGAAAATAAAATTGAGTTTTTATTATTATTTAAAATGAAATTATTTATAAAATTTTTATCTCTTTTATTATCAATATTTACTTTTTTATATTTTGATATTTCTTCTATTATTTTTGAAGAAAGCCAATTTGAATAACAAATATTTAAATAATTAAATGATGGAAAAAAAATTAATATTCCTCCTTTTTTTAATGATTTAACATAATTTAATATTGTTTTTCCTAAACAATTTATCATTTCTATATTTTGTCTATTTGAATTATCAAATTGAAATATTATTTTTTTTCCTTTATAATTAATTGATTTTATAATTTCAAATTTTGATTTTTTTAAATCAATAACATGTTTATTTTCTAATTTTAATTCAATTGGAGTTTTTAAATTAAATTCTAATACTTCAATTGGTGAAAGCGTACCAGATGTTAATATAATATTATATGGATTTTCATTTATTATTTTTTTAAATCCAAAACTTGAATCAAAACAAAATATTTTTAATATTCTTATATTTTCTTTTCTATTTTGAAATTCATTCATTGTATCATATACATAAAATAAAAAAGATTTTAAATTTTCAGAATTAAAAAATAAATATTTTATTAAATCTAAAAATTTAACTAAAGGATTAAGTAAACTATCTTCATCATATATTTTTAAATATTCTTCTTTTAAATTATATAAAAAACTATAATGTTTATCAATATTTTTAGGGGTAATCCCTTCAAAATTTTTTTTTACTTTATTCTTATTAAAAAACATATCTTCAATTTTCATTTGTTCATTTTTTATTTTATATTGAATAAATAAACTAAAAAATTCATTTGATGAAAGAACTTTTCCTTTATTTGGATATACTTCTCCTTTTAAAACACTTGTTATTGATTCAATGTTATTTTTTATATTTTGAATTATATTAATTTCTTTATAAATTTCTTCTTCTGAAAATTGAAAAAATTTTTTATTTTTATTATTATTTTTTTCTTCTTCTTTTTTAATAGATAATATTTTATTTAATTCTTCAATCATATCATATAAAGAATTATTTTTTAATTCAAAAGAAGAACTTTCTTCTAAAACTTTATCAATATTATGTGCTTCATCAATAATTAAAATTGAATCTTCAAAACTAATATTTAATGTATCTTTAATATCTTTATCAATAATATAATTATAAGGTAAAAATATTATATCACTATTAAAAGATTTATCTTTTTCATAATAATATGGACAAAATTTATTTCTATTACCAAAAGAACATATTTCTTCAATATCAATACAATTATAAGATAAAAATTGAATATTTTTTACATTTTGATAAAAATTACATTTTAATTTATTTATTTTACATTTAGTATTTAAAGAAGAAAGACTTTTAATATTATTTTTAATATTATAATTAACACAAGAATTTTCTCTAGAAGATAGAATAGAAGTAATAGGTAAATAAATAGTTTTTTTTAATTCTTTAATAATATTTGTTATTTGAGAATGAGTTCTAGTAGAATAAAAAATTCTAATTTTTTTTTTATTTTTTTCTCTCATAAATTTTATCCAAGCTAAAGTTGAACATAATAAACATAAAGTTTTTCCTGTTCCAGTTGGAGATTCTAATGCAGCTATTTTTTTATTATTTAATGATTCTATTATTTTTTCCATATAAATTATTTGAATTTCATATGGTTGATATGGAAAATAAATTTCTATTCCTTTTATATTTATTAAATATTGAGTTTTTATTTTTGAATCATTTATTAATATTTTATCTGGTATTATTATTTTTTCTGTATTTTTGTTTGAGTATTTTTTTAATTCAAAATTGTTTTCATTCATTTTTTGTTTTTGTTTTTTTTGGGAAAGTTTTTTTTTTGATAAATATAAAATTGGGGGATAATTTTTAAATTATTTTATAATTTTTTTCTCATAATTTTGAAGAAGAAAAAATTATATATAAAGGGTATTTAAAAATGAAATGCTATTAAATAATATTTAAAATCTAAAAATCTTAAATTCATTTATTAAAAAATTTAATAAAAACAAATATCAATTAATCAATAAATAAAAAAAAATATAAAATTTAAAAGTGATTGGATATGATAACCAAATTTATCATGAATTATTATTGTATTTTTAATTATAATAATTCCTAATATTTAAAGGATTTAATAAAAACAATAAATTTTATTCATACTAAATTTATAATTTTAATAGTAAAATATATAAAGGTAAAATTATTAATAATCTAAAATATATATATTTTTACAAAATAATAAATAAATTATAAACATAAATCCATAATAATATATTATTTTTCTTTATATCTTGAAAAAAATTTTTTTGAATTTTCTAAAAAATTTGAATCATTTTATTCTATTTTTTTTTCTATTTCTTTAATTGCAACATATATTTTTGAATCTGAATGAAATGCTTTATAAAATTGTATATGTTCCATTCCTAATTTTAAATTTATTTTTATATTCAAATTGAAT
>JAJJLH010002231.1:0-32257 GCA_023806865.1 Isotricha sp. YL-2021a | reverse complement strand
TTAACTTCTTCTTTTTTAACTTCTCTTTTTTATCTTCTTCTTTTTTAACTTCTTCTTTTTTAACTTCTTCTTTTTTATCTTCTTCTTTTTTAACTTCTTCATCTTCTTTTTCTTCTTCTTTTTTAACTTCTTCTTTTTTTTCTTCTTCTTTTTCTTTTTCTTTATCTTCTTTTTCTTCTTCTTTTTTTACTTCTTCTTTTTTTTCTTCTTCTTCATTATCTTTTTTATTTATGATTTTATTATCTAAATTATCATTTTTATTCTCCATTTTAAATATTAAAATAAATAAATAGATAATCAAAATCTAATTTATAATTAATAATTAATTCAAAAAAATATGGATGATAATAGTAATATTAAAAATATATTTATTTTATATGCAATAAAAAAAGAAAATAAATTAAATGAAATAATAAAAATGGAAATAAATTTTAGTGAAAATGAAGAAAAGAAAAAATTAGCCTTTCAAGTCGAAAAAGTAGATGAAATTATTTATAATGATTTGTTAATTAAAGTTAATTTATTTAAAATTGATAAGAAAATTGAATCAAATAAAATTGATATAACTATAATTATTGAATTTATAGGAAATAAATTATCTGTTTCAAAACAAATAAAAATTTTAAATGAAAATATTTTTATTTTTGATATTAAATTCTTTAATAAAAATTTTTCTAAAATTGATTTAATTGAAGAATATAATAAATTTAGCGATTATTTAGAAACAAAAAAGTTAAACTCAATGAAAAGTATTCTTCGAACATATTTTATTGATTTATTATCAAAAAATTTAGATATTGATTCAAATATTTTATATAATATTTTGATTGAAAGTCTTAAAAATGAAGAATTTGAAAATATAATACAAATTTTTTTAAAAAGTGAAAATTTTTCTTTTATTGAAACTAAAAATGAAGGAATTGAAGAATTAAACAATTTATTAATAGAATTATTAAAAAATAAAAATTTAATAAATAAAATACAAAATGATTTAAATAATCAGAAAATATATATTAATATAAATATTTTATTATCAATTACATATGTAAAACTTAAGGAATTTGAAAAATTTTATCAAATAATATATAATTTAAATGTTGAACAAATTGAAATTTTTCTGAAAAAAATTGAAAAAAGAAATATTTTTCATATTTTAAATATTAAAGATTTATTTAATATTCTTAGAAATATAAATTCAAATAATAAATCAATAAAAATCCCAACATCAATTTTTGAATATTTAATTTCACTTTTAAAAGATAATAAAGAAAAAATTAAACTAATTTTTCACCAAAAAAATGATTTATATATTTATTTGAATGATGATTTAAAAAAAAGAAATCATCCATTACAAGGAAATAATAAACCAATTCCTGATGTTAAAGAAAATTCAATTGATATTGAAAAAATTTTAAATTTTAATGAAATTTCAAAAGAAAATGAAGGAAATATGTTATTATTTCTTCGAAATATTGAAAAATATTATTTTAAATCATTTAAAAATGAGAAATTTTTAAGATATATTTTTTATTTTAATATTGGAAGTATATTAAATTCAATTTATGAAATTACAAAAAGTTATAAGAATTTATTATTATTAAAAATAATTTTAAATGATATGGATATTTATTTTAATAGTGATGATAATGAAGATGAAAATAATATGTTTGATGTAAAAAAATTAATTGAAGATTGTGAAAGTAAAATTATGCAAGTTATTATAGACACAATAAATAATCAAAATTTATCTCCAGAAAATTATTTTAAGAAAATAAATTATTTTATTAATCCTAAAATTGAAAATAAAGATAATAATAAATCTCAAAATGATAATGATGAGAATGATATTGAAAATAATAATGAAGATGAAAATGAAAATGATACCGGTAATATAAAGGAAAATTTAGAAAAAATAATTTTAAAAAATAAAAATAATTTTTCAGAAATGATTAATTCAATTAACCTTTCTTTTTTTATTAATTTAGATCCATTTTTTAAAAATTTAATTTTTAAAATATTTGAAGGGAATTTAATTAATTTTATAAGACATAAATTAAATAATTTCAGTGATTTCACTATTATAAATAATTTTTATGAATTTATATATTTAGGTTTAAATGATTCAACAAACTTTAATCCAATTGCTCAACTTTTTGAAACAAATATCAATGATATATTGAAAAATTTTGATTCTTCAAATCAATTTACAGATAATTCTATTTTTAAATTAATTTTACATTTAATTCAATTTTATAATAATAATCATCAAATGAATATTTTTTTAAATGTTCCTTTAACAGTTATAATAAATTTAATTTTATTTTATAAAGAACAAAATCAGGAAAATTTAGACTCTTATTTTGAACAAATAGTGAAAAAAATTGTTAATAATTATAATTTAAATAAAGATAATGGAATAATTATTTGTATAGATTTTATAATAAATAAAGGAAAAATTTCCAAATTAAATATAAATAAACAAAATCTGATAAAAACAATATTAAAATTTATTACATTTGAGCCTATTTCAGATCAAAATTTTTTTGAAAATTATTTTACTCCTAAAGAAAGTCTTTACTTAGATTTAAGAAAATTAAAAATTATAGAAAATAAACAATTATATATAAATAATAAATTTATAAATGAAAGTAATCAGTATCTTGAAAATATGAAAGAAATAATAACAAATAAAACAATTATAATTTCACAATTTCTAAAATTTGGAAATTTTTTAAATGAAATATTTAATGCAAAAATTATTTTAATATATGAAGAATTTGAATTAGAAAAAGAAAAACAAAATATTATTCAAATTCTTAATAAAATAAATACAATTCAATCACTAATATTTAATTGTGAAGTTATTTTAAGGAACTATAATCTTCAATTTCCAAAAATCATTCAAACATTAATTAAATTAAAAACCTCTTTTTTTTATGAAAATGAAGTTAAGGAAATATATGATAAGGAATTTGAAGAGAAATATAATATTATCAAAAACTTTTATGATCAAAATAAAGAATTATTAGATTATAGTTCATCATTAGTTTTTATAAAAATCTATGAAGAAACTATGAATAACCAAAATTTAAACATTGATGATTATGAAAAAAGTGATTTTAAAGAAAAAACTTTAAAAAAATATAAAGATTTATATAATAATCTACAAAACAATGATAAAATTATTACAATAAATGAAATTGAAAAATATTTTAAAAATATTGATATTGAAATAGAGAAAGAGATTGTAATTAAAAATTTTATTATTACAGAAAATGTAGAAGAAATATTTAATTCAATTAATGTTATTTTATCAAAATCTGAAAATTTAAATAAAATTGAAAAATTTATTAATTTTTTTTCAATTTTTGAAATCCAAGAAAATAATTTTCTAAATTATTTACTAAAATTAAAAGATGATTTAAATAAAATAGTAACATTTGAAAATGCTAAAGAAATTAGAAATAATTTATCAAGATCATATTTATTAGAAACTGAGGAATTTGATATATTTGTTAATTCATTAATAAATCTTAATGATTTATTCAAAATTATAAAACAATATTCTATTGATACATTTAAGGAATTTTTTAATTATTCTACAGATACAGGATTATTAGTACAAAATATTGAATCATTAATTTTTATTAAGTCTATGTTAAATGAAATTTTTGAAATTAAATTTAAGAATGAAAATGATTTCTTTGATTATATAAAAAATAAATTTTTTATTAATAAAGAAAATAGGAAAATAATTGAAAAATGTATTATATTAAATTCACAATGCTCAAATATTGAAAAATTAGCAAAAAAAATTACAAATAAAACATTTTCTGATAAAATCCATATAAATTCTTTTTTAAAAGATTCATGTCTTAATTTAGAATATAAAAAAATTAAAAATGAAGATGAAGATTATTATGAAATTCATAATATTAAAATAAAAAATGAAGATTTAATTTTAAATGAAAATGATTTATTTACTATTTGGGAAGGAACATTATTAATAATAAATAATTTAGAAAATAAAAAAACATCTGATGAATTTTTGTTATATAAAAAATTTAATCAAGTTATAAAAAATCTAATTGAAGAAAAAAAAATATTATCACAGGCATTGAAAAAAGGATATTGTTCTTCAAAAAGAATAAAAAATATTATTTATAATTCTAATTTAAAAGTTGAAAATATAATAGATAATCAAGAAAATGATAATGATTTTATTGATTATTCTAAATTTAAAATTAAAATGGAAAAAGAAATAAAAATTTTTAATGAAAAAACAATAGAAGAATATGAAAATAATTATATTTTAACATTCTTTTATGGGACAATATTTTCTCAAATGAGTAATTATTTAAAAAATAATTTAATTGATAAAAATGAAATTGAACCTTATTTAAGATATATTACAGATAATTATAATATTGAATATTATAATAAACCATATTCAATGAATATGAATGATAATATATTTAACAAAATTAAAATATATATAAATAAATTATTTGAATGGAATAATATTTCATTTAATGATATTTTTAAACCTCATATAATACATAAAAATTTTTCTAATTATTTTAATTACGGAATTTATTTTAGAAAATATATTAAAGATTGTGAAAAAGATATTGTTTTGTTAATATTTTATTTAACCAAAAATTTTCCTTTGAATTCATCAGTTTTATTTTGTAAAAATACAACATCTTTTGAGGAAGTTATTGCTTTTTTTTATAGATTTTTAAAATGTCAATATCATATACCTTTTGTTATAGTGAATTTTTCAAATTTAAAATCATATATTAAATCTAAAATTATGGAATTATTAAAACAAAATGAAGAAACAAAAATAAAATCTTGTCTTATATTTATGATTAATGAAATTAAAGAGAAAGAATTTATGAATTATTTTTATAAAAGTAAATTATTTATAAAAGAAATTCCTAAATTTAAAAAAAATGAAGAAAAAATATTAACTTTAGAGATTAAAAGATTATCTGATGTTGAAATTATTGATTCAATAAAATGTGGATTAGGGAAAACATATTTAATAAATCAATATGCCCATGATAGGAAAATAAATTTAATTACTTTTCCTTTTGGATATACTGATTCAATGAATGAAATAATAAATGACTTAAAAAAATTACAATTTATTGGAAAAAAAATAATATTATTATTAAATATTTATGATACAGAATATATTGATATTCTTCAACAATTTTTATTTTTTTTAATTTTTACTTCAATTATTAATGAAAATGGAAATATTTTTTTTCTTAGATCTAATGTAAAAATTGTTATTGAAGTACCTTTTGGAATTTATAGATTTACACAAAAGTGTAAAATATTAAGTTTAATTTCAATTAGAGAAATAAAATTTCCAGAAATAAAATTAAGTGATGAAATGAAAGAAAAATGTCAATTAATTTACATATATAATTATATGTATAAAGAAAAAATAATAGAAAACTATATTTTAAAACCATATATTAATAAAAATGGTAATTTCAGAGATGATAATAAACAGATAATTTTTTATAAAAATGAAGAAAATAAAATTTATATTGATTCAATAAAAGAAATTATTGGAGAAAATAGAATAAATTATTATCAATTTTTTTCATTTGTTAATCTATTATATACTCAATTAAAACATCTAAATCAAAATTATCATTTAAATCCAAGACTTATTAATGATCAAGCGAATTTAAAAATAAAAAATTGGATGATACAATATGTATATGAACTATTAATAGAACTTGTAAAAAACTTTTTTTTTCCCTCTGAATATAAAGAAATAAATAGAAAAGAAATTTATGATGAATATTCTGAAATCACAGAAAAAAAACAAATTTCAAATTATATAAATATTTTAAATAAACTTTCAACAAATGATTTTATAAAATATATTATAATATTTAATAAAGATGGTCAATCATTAACAATTATAAATAATAACAATAAAGAAGTAAACACAAAATTAAAACAAATATGGAATTTTGAAAACTTAAGCACTAAAGAAAATTTAAAAGATTATAATAATTTAAATTCAACAGAATTTAAGGATGAAATAAAAAAATATTTTAATATCAATGAAACCATTAAATCAAAAAAAATAAATGGATTAAAAGATTTTATATTTACAACAGATAATTTTATCAAATTAATTTTAATAGATATAAATATGGAATCAAATATTCCTATAGTATTGGTGGGAGAAACAGGAATTGGTAAAACATATATAATTTTAAAAATTTGTCAAATTTTAAATATAAAATTAAAAAAATTAAATATTCATGCTGGAATTAATGAAAATGATGTTATTAATTTTATGAATAAAAATGTATTAAATCAAAATAAAACTCAGGGAATTTGGGTTTTTTTTGATGAAATAAATACATCACATGTTATTCATTTAATTTCTGAAATGATGTGTAATAGAACAATTAAAGGAATAAAATTAAATAATAATATAAAATTTATTGCTTCATGTAATCCATATAGAATTAAAAGAGGTCTTAAAGACATTTATGGATTAGAAAATAAAGAGATTAAAAATAATAAAATAAATAATAGATTTCTTGATTATAATGTTTATCCAATTCCTTTTTCATTATTAAATTATACAATTATTTTTGATGGATTAAGTAATGAAGATGAAAAAAAATATATTAAAGCAATGATTTCAAATTATAAAAATATTATATTGAATAATGATTTAATTGAAGATATAATTGAATTAGTAAGTCAATCACAGATTTTTTTTAAAAATTTAAATAGATCTAAAGAAGAATTTTTAGTAAGTATGAGAGATGTAAAAAGATTTTGCGATTTATTCAAATGGTTCAAAAATTATTTTGATGAATCAAGAAATAATTCAATGTCTTTAATTGATGAAATAAAATCAATTTTTCTTGCAATATATATAAATTATATAATAAGAATCTCACAAATAAATTATAGAAAAATTTTATATGAAAAAATAATAGAAATTACATCAAAATCTGAAAGACTAAAAGATTATAATATTGAAAACATAATAAATGAAGAGAAAGATTTTTTATGTAATAAAATGATAATACCAAAAGAAATTGCAAAAAATGAAATTTTAAAAGAAAATATTTTTGCTTTATTTACATGTATAATGAGTAAAATTCCTATTTTAGTAATTGGAAAACCAGGAACAAGTAAATCAATAGGAATGGAAATAATATATGATTCACTTAATGGAAAATTAAGTAAAGATGAATATTTTAAAAAATTACCTAATTTAATATATATTAATTTTCAAGGTTCTATTAATACAAATTCAAATGAAGTTGAAGAAGCTTTTAAAAAAACTAAAAATTTAATTGATATTTATAATGAAAATTTAATTCCTGTTTTATTTTTTGATGAAATTGGTTTGGCTGAATCTTCTAAAGATAATCCTTTAAAAGTATTACATGCTGAATTAGATAATTATTATGATATTAATAATAATAATAATGATGATAATATTAAAAAAATATCTTTTGTTGGTATTTCAAATTATAGTTTAGATTATTCTAAACAAAATAGAGTAATTACATTAAATAGAGATGATTTAGATCTTGATGATTTAAAAAATACTGCAAATATAATTTCTAAATATTATTTGAAAAATTATTATTTTAAAGATTTAGATGAAATATTTTGTAAATTATCTGAAATTTATTATGAATATAAAGGAAATTTAAAAGATGAATTTAAAGATTTTCATTCAAATAGAGATTTTTATAATTTAATTAAACAAATAAGTCAAAATATTTATTCAAATCCAAAAATGAATTTTGATGAAATTATAGATTTATGTTTTTATTATTTAAAAGTTAATTTCTCTGGTTTAAATAAAAATAAAATGGAGAAAGAAAAGATTAATTCAATTATTTATTATTTTGAAAAAAAATTTAAATCCCAAATTGTATTAAAAACTAGAGAATTTTCTATAAATAAAGCAATCAAAGAAAATATTCAAAATAATGATTCAAGATATATACTTTTAATTTCAAATAGTTCAGTTTCTAAATTTTTATTAGATAAATTATTAAATAACTTAAATAGAAATTATATATTTTTTATTGGAAGTCAATTTAAAGATGATATAAATAATAAAAATTATTCATATAGAATAATAAATAAAATAATTCCCAATATTGAATTTGGAAAATTTATAATCTTTAAAAATTTAGATGTTATTTATTCAGCTTTTTATGATTTATTTAATTTACATTTTCATTATTTAAATGATAATCCTAATAAAAGATTTGTAAGATTAATAATAGGAATGGTAAATATACCAAGATTATTTGTCCATAAAAATTTTAGATGTGCAATTTTAGTAAATGAAGATGATATTTTTAATCAACCTATTCCTTTTTTAAATAGATTTGAAAAATATTTATTTTCATTTAATAGTCTTTTAAATTCAGAAGAACAAAAAATATGTGAAAATATTTATAACAATTTTCATTCATTATTTGATATTAAAAAAATTCAAATTAACAATAAAGATATAGATATTTCAAAACAAGAAATTAATTTTGGTAGAGAAGAAATTTATGCTTTTTTTTATATAAAAAAAAATGAATTAAGTGGTATTTTTTTTGGAAATAAAGAAAAAGAAATAATTTATAATTTAATTAAAATTTTTTCTCAAAATTTAAGTCAAGATATTATTTTGTATTCAAAATATTCAAAGATTTCTAATGATTTTCTAAATCAAATTTATGAATGTTATAAATTAGTTGAAACAAAGAATAAAAATTTAACTGATTTTTTAAAAAATATTAACACAAGAAAAAATATAATTTATACATTTTCATTTGAATATGTTACTTTAATGGATGAAATAAATATTAAAAAATTTAATATGAATATCAAAAATGAAGATATTGAACATCAATATATTTCTTTTATTAATTCACAATTTGAGATTGAAGAATGTTTAGAAAATTTTTATAAAGGAAATAAAAAAATATTAATTTTTTATTTTGATATTTCACAAACTATTCATTTAAATCATATTGTTTCTTTAATTGAAAATGAAGAAAATAATTCATCAAAAAAAAATGAAAAAATTATATTAATTATTATTACAATAAAAAGAGTTTTTCTAGTTGATTATAATTATGAAAAACAATATAAAGAATTGATTGATAAAGAACAAGATCAAATTAAAGAAAGAGATTATGTAAGTCATTTAGTTGAATATGAACAAATATTTATAGATAATCTTTCAGGAAAAAGTAGAGAAGTATTATTTATTGATTTATTGAAATCAAATAGTAATATAATAAAGGCATTAAATTTAGAAAATAATTTAGAAGAAATTATTAATGATATAATAAATAAAAAATCTTCAAGTAAGTCAAATAATAGTATTCAAATTAAAAAAAATACACCTTTTTATAATTATTTATTAAACAGAGTAGAAAAGAGTCTAACTAATATAGATGAACCAATTCAATTATTTCTTAGTGAAAAATTTATTACGAATAATACAATTGATTTATATGAAAATTTGATAAATTTCCTAATTGAAAAATGTAAAATATATATTGAAAATATTTTATATATTTTGGATTCAAAAGATTTAATTAGTTATTTTCAAAATTTAGATATAGAATCTTTTAAAAAAAAAAAAAATTTAATTGATAATTTGATAAAAAATTTAAAAATAAAAAGTTTAATTACAATAAAAAACAACAATTTATTTTCTAATGAAAAATATATATATAAATTCCCACTTTTTAAAATATATATTGAATATATGACAAAAAAGATCAATGATAATTTTAAGGCAAAATTTCTTTTAAATGAAAATAAAATTGTAAATAAAATTCATGATGAAGAATTTATAAAAAATGAATATATTATAGAAAAAAATAATCTTTTAACACAATTAATGTATGAATCAGATAACATATTAAATGAATATAATGTAAATTTTGATGATTTTAATGAAGAAAAATTAAGAGATGATTTTATTATTTATTATACTAGAATATTTTATAATAAAAAGGTTATAAACTATCAAGATAATAATTTTATTCCATTAATATTTAAATTAATTGAAAAAAATTCATTTAAATACCTAAATAGAAAAAATGATAAAAAAATAGAATTCTATTTATATAGTTGTCTTTGGTTAGAATCTTATAAAAATTTGTTTTTAATTAAATATTTTCAAAATATCTCAATTTTAAATTTATTAATGACAGATGAATATAATAGTTATAATGAAATTAAAGAATTAATTGATTCAGAAACAATTAAATATACTAATAAATCACCTGAAATGAAAAAATTGTGCCATGAAATTTTATTTTTATTAAATGAGTCTTTTCTATGTTTATTGAATAAATATATAAATGATAGTAAAATTAAACTAAATGATGAATTTCAAACTATCTATAATAATTGTTATACTTTTAAAAACAATTTGAAACTATATAGTTTCGAATTATATAAAATTGAAATAAAAAACTTAATTTATAATTATATTGATTTAAATATTGAAAAAATTTTAAATATAGAAAAATCTCAAGATAATCAAGATAACATTGAAGAATTAAAAAATAAATTGAATGAAGAAGTAAATGAATTGAAAAACATTGAACTTAAAGAGAATTGTAAATTTAATAAAATATCATTAATAATTAAATTATTAACAATAAAGTTTAATATATTCCAAAATCATATGGATGTAAAAAAAGAAATAATTAAAATAATTTTTCAAAATGAAAATATAGAATTATTATTGTCTTCAAAAAATATATTTCAATTAATTTTTACTAAATCATTAGTTCTTAATTCTTTAAATAATAATGATAGTATTGGAAGTATAAATGATGATAATATTATATTAGGTGAAAAGGATGATTTATTAGAATATATTGAAAAAGAAGCTAATACAGATATAAAAAAATTGATTTATCATTTGATATTTATGGATATAGTATCCAAATTTATATTAAAACATTTTGATATATCTTCCAGTTTTGATATTTTTGAAGAATATTTCAAAGAAATATGTAACGAAGAAGATGATACTAATGAAAATAATAAAGACTTAAGAAAATTATTTAAAATAGAATATATTAAAATTTATTTTTTTTTCATATCTGATTATGTCTTAAAAGATGATGATAATGAAATAAAAAATAATTTTATAAAATTAATGAATGAAAATATTATTAATGATAAATTTAAATTATATTTTATGAAATGCATAAAATTTTGGTTAAATAATTCATTTTCAAATATAAAAAATCAGAATATAAATATAAATTGGATTCATTTTATAGAAGAAAACACTGATAAGAAAATGTTATATTCTCCAATAAAAATTTTTTATGTTATTGATCAAGAAAAATATAATAATATAGCAAATAATAAAAGGCTTTTTGAATTAAAACAACCATTTCAAGATAAAACTGATAAGTTTTCATTTATACAATTTTTTTTATTTGAAAAAGTAAGTTTATTACTTTCTAAACAAAAATTAAATGAAATAGAATCAAATTTATTTGAAAATAATGAATTTAATATTTCAGAACAATCAAAAAATTTACTTAATGCTATTTTAATAAATGAAAATAATGATCCACTTTCTGATGAGGATATTTCTTTTTATATTTTATGCTTCAATGTTTGGTGTTATTTTTATGAATTTTATGGAAATGATTTTAAAATTGAAGAGAATAATGATGATAATTTAATAAATAATTTTTTTTATTGTTTATTTAAATTTGTAAATGCTTTTATTGAAAAACAAAATTTAAATCAGATTTATGAAAAATTAAAGAAACAATTCATAAAAATAAATTCAATTGTAATGAAAAAAAAAAATATTAGAAATTCATATTGTTATATATATTCATTCTTATTGAATAAAGATAAAATAACTTTCGAAAAAGAAGAAAAAAAAATATTAAATAATTTTATATATAAATTTATAAATAATATAAATAATAATGAAAATTATTATGAATATTTTATTCATTATAATTATGAAAGACATAATAATTTAAATTTAGAAAGAAAGTTACAAATTAATGAAATTGAAATTAATCGTAAACTAACTGATAATATTTATTTATTTAAAGAATATTTTACTTTTGATAATATATTTACAGATATTGAAAATAGAATAAATACTTTATTTTTTTATTATGATAAAAATAATCAAATAATTCTTAAAAAAGTTTATAAATTAATTAAAAATATCTGTCCTTTTATAAAAATATTGAATGAAAATTCTGGAAAGATTTCTAAAACCTTTGCTAATAAAATATATTTAAAAGTAATAATTGAACAAAATAATTTAAAGAAAGAATTTGATATTTTTAGAAAAACTTTTAAGGATTTATTTAAGGAAGATATTTCTGAAGATAATCCATTAATAGAATTCTTATTAACAGAAAATAAATGTAAATTAATAGACAAATTTAAATCAATAATTGATGACTATAATGAAATAGATATATCATCTTCAAATCAATTATTAAATAATCAAATAGACTTTTTTGATATTACAATTAATGATATTATTCCTCCTTTTAAAAAAGAAATAAAAGTTTGTCCTTTTGAAATTGATGATTTTTTAGATAATTCAGAGAGAAAAATATATTATTATGGAGATAATAATTTTGATTTTTCTGATTATTCAAAATTAGAATTTATATTAGAAAATATTATTGAAATAACAAAACAAAAAATGTATAAT
Organism: Isotricha sp. YL-2021a; assembly: GCA_023806865.1. Classification (NCBI taxonomy): domain Eukaryota; phylum Ciliophora; class Litostomatea; order Vestibuliferida; family Isotrichidae; genus Isotricha; species Isotricha sp. YL-2021a. The sequence continues at coordinate 19,506 of JAJJLH010002231.1, read as the reverse complement.
TATATACGGAAACTTCCTTATCCAAAAGAATTTATATTTATTTTTGGTTTTAATAGTGAAATTTATGATTTAATAAATCAATTTGAAATAATATTTAAAAATGCAGAAATTTTGGAAACAGAAGAAAAAGTAAATATAAAAAATTTTATAAAAAACCAAAATTATGAGGATAAATCAAAAGAATTTAGGTTAAATCTTCAAAAAGACAATATAAATAATAGACTTAATTCAATTTTTACTTTTTTTCATAATATTTTTTATTTTTGGAAAAAACAAAATACAACAAAATTTAAAGAATATCTGTATGAAGAAATATTTAAAATTTGTCAAAATGAGAATGATGGTTTAGCAAATTTAATTAAAAATAAAAAACCAATAATATCATTTTTTCAAAAATATAAATATAATACAAATCAAATTGTTTTAATTTATGAATGTATTGAAGAATTTTTTTTTAAGGAATTAATTGATAATATTCATGAAGATTTTAAAAAAGATTTTCCTCATGAAAAGAAAAAGAAATTAAATGATTATTTTACAAAATTAAATAAAAAGGAGAAAAATATTATAATTAAATTATTAAGAAAATATATTTTAAGAATTTTAATTAGTAACCCAGTTGATTCTATTGATAATGAATTAATAGATACTTTAAAGGAATTAAATAAAACAAATAAAAATTATATTGAAATTCTTAATTCATTTAAGCAAAAATTAGAATCATTAAAATTAGAATTAAAAATTGATAATGCAATTGAATTATATAAGACAATTAAAAAAGAAAAATAAATAAATTATTTATTAAATTATATAAAACTTTTAAAATAATTTAAATTCAATAAAAAAATGTTAAAAAATGTAAGAATAATTTTTAATTATACCAAAAAATTTAATATTAGTACATCTTTTATTCATTATCAAAAAACTTAAATATTCAAAATTATATATCTCAAAATTCTATATCAGATTTCACAGAATTAAAATCATTTTCCTTTACAATAAATAATACATATGCAATATATGAAAATAATCTTTTAGCCTGGATTCCAAAAACAAAAAATTTATATGAAGACAATATAGAATATTTATCAAATAATCCAATAACATTTGAAAATATTGGTATAAAAAAAATAAAAGTTATTATATGTAATAATAATATATGTCATGCAATAACTGAATCATTAATAACATTTTCATGGGGAAATGATATAAATAAAAAAGGATTACTTGGTTTAGGAGATAATATTTTTCATATTAAAATACCAACATTAAATAAATATTTAAGTTCATTAAAAGTTAATTATATTTCCTTAAGTGAAAATCATTGTTCTGCTTTAGATATTAATAATAATTTATATACTTGGGGAGATGATTCTTTTGGACAATGTGGATATAATGAAGATAATAAAAATAATATTTGTTTTCTACCAAAAAAAATTAATTTAAATTCTAATTTTTTTGTTAGTAAAATTCAATGTGGGAAATTTTATACTGCTGGAATTACAAATGAAGGTATTGCTTTTAAATTTGGAGTTATTAATTATAATGTTAAGTTTAAAAAAAGTGATGATGATAGAAAAATTGGAGATATTGTTTTTTTTAATATGATTAAAAATGATATTAATAATTTGAAAAATGATAGTATTTTTTTTAATTCTAATAATGAAATTAAATATGATAAAATTATTGATATTTTTTGTGGGGAAGAAATACTTACCTTTGTTTCTGGGAAAGGAAATTTGTTTATTTATAATGAAATACAAGGGTTATTTAAAGTTAAAATTAATCAAAATAATTATAATTATTCTAGTATATTAAATGAACAAAAATTAGATTATTATATAAATTCAGTTAAATTTATAGATAGAAATTTTTATGCAATTTCAAAAAATAATTCAATTGTATATGAATTTATTAATTATACATATAAAAATAAATTATTGAATTTATTTGATTATGTACAAAATGAATATGAAGTAAATGATAAAATTCAATTATCATTAATTAATCAACCTTATTATATTAAAATTCTTTTTTTCCAAATGAAATGTTTTGATAATCAATTTTATGAATTTATGGATTATCAAGATTCAATTTTCAAAAAAAGAAAATATAATTATTCTAATAATAATAATAATTATATTATTAATTCAAGTAATAATAATAATAATGAACTTTTAAATAATAATTATAATAATAATATAAATGAAACAACAAATTCAATTAATTCAAATCCAAATTTAACATCAATGAGTAGAGTATCAAAAATTTCATCAATGTTGGGAAATATTTTTGAAAAGCAAATAGATAATATAAAAAATAATACTAAAATTCTTCAAAATAATGAAGGAAATATATATTTATTAGGAAAAAAAAGAATTCAATTAATAAGAGTGGATTATATAAATTCTGAAGTTATTAATTTACTTATGAATGAAACAATGAATGATATTTATTTAGATAGTAATGGATTTAATATGTCAAATAATATTTTAAATATTCCAATTAATGAAAATTATTATAATGAAAAATATAAAAGAAATCAAAATAATTTTGAAGAAAGAAATAATCAAAACTCAAATAAAATAAATTTAAATTATGCATCTGATAATGAATCTAATTATGGGAAAAAAAATAATAATAAAAAATTTAATTTGAATAATTCAAATAATGAAAGTAGTAAATTTAGAGTTTTTTCAACTGGACATAATAACAATCTAAATGACAACGGAAACAAAATTTTATTTTATAATAATGATGAAAAAGAAGAAAATTTAAAAGAAAGAATTAATAATTTAAAAAGAAAAAGTATTGAAAGTATTGAAGAAAGAAATAAAAATTCAAATGAAAATAAAGAAATATTATTAAATCAAAGAAAATATGATGATGAAAATATTATTAATGATAATAAAAATAGTAATGAATCAAGAAATAAAAAAGAAAATACTTTATTAAATAAAATTAAAATGGAAATTGAGAAACAAAAAGGTAATTATCAAAATAATAATAGTAAAAAAAATGAGGTTAAAAATTTAAATATTATACCAAATTTTGAAAATGATAATAATTCAAATATGAATAAAAAGAAAAACGATATAAATAAAGTTAAAAATGAAACTATTAACAAAAACAAAAACTTAAATGAAAATGAAAATAATCAAAAAAATAAAAAAGAAAATGAAAATGATTTTGAAAAATATGATATAATTCCATTGAAAAAAAATGATAATAATTCTGAAAAAGATGATAATTCTAAAGAAGATACTATTAAAGAAATTATTAATAATTATGAAGAAAATAATAAAAAAAATAATAATAAATATAATTCAAAAGAAGATATTTCAAAAGATGAAAATAAAAAAGAAAATGAAGATATAGATAAAAAAATTAATAATAAAAAAAATAAAAATAATGATAATGAAAATAATAATATTATAAATGATAAAATAAATGAAAAGAAAATCAATCAAAATGAAATTGATAATATAACAAAAAATGATGATGATAAAAGAAAAGATATAAATAATAATAAAGAAGAAATTATAAATGAAAATTTAAATACTAAAAATTTAACAAACATTAAAAATGAAATTGAAGTTAATAATAATGATGATTTAAATAAAAAGAAAGAAAACATTAATCATAAAATTATAAATCAATCAGATAAAAAAAGTAATAATGAAATTGAAATACCAATAAATAATAATCAAAAAGAAAATAAATTTGAAAAGCATTATGATATTAAAGATATAGAAGAAGAGAAAATAAGAGAGAAATTAAATCCTGATAATTTAATAAATAGAAATGAACAAGAAAAAAAAGATTTAAATGATAAAGAAGAAAAAAATAAAAAAATGAATAATTTCAAAAGAAATAATGAAACTATAAATGAAAAAAAAATTAAAAATGATGATTCTTTCAATGAAGTAAGAATAAAAAAAAATATTCAAAAAGAAAAAAATGAAAATATAAAGAATGATAATCTTAAAGATGAATTTGAAGATAAAAATAAAAATGGAATTAAAAAAGTATATAATGATTCTGAAAATAATTTAAATATAGAAAATAAAAAAATTATTGAAAAAAATAAAAATGAATTTAAATATGGAAATTATAATAATAATAAAAATGAAAACAACTTTGAAATAAAAGAAAATAAGCCAAATGATGATTTTAATTTAACAACAAATAAAAAGGATGATAAATATGATGAAGAGAAAAATAAAATTGAACAAAAGAATATAGTAAATAATATGGATAATAATAAAACAAAATCAATAAATGATATAAATAAAAAAGATTTAAATAAAAAGGAAGATAATAATGAAAATAAAGTTGAAGGTAATTTGGATAATTTAATAAAAAAAAATGAAAATAATAGTTTTGAATGTTTATCAAATAATGAGACAACAGATATTAATAAAATATCAAATGAAAATAAAATAGAAGAAAATTTGGATAATATAATAAAAAAAAATGAAGATAATAAATTTGAATATAAACTAAATGATGAGACAACAGATATTAATAAAATATCAAATGAAAATAAAATAAAAGATAATTTGGATAATATAATAAAAAAAAATGAAGATAATAAATTTGATTATAAACCAAATGATGAAACAATAAATATTAATAAAGTATCAAATGAAAATAATAATAAATTAAAACTAAATGATAATACAAATGATTTAATTGATAATAATTCAATTTCAAAAAATAAAAATATTGAAGGAAATAATAATAATGATTTTGGGAAAAATGATATAAAAGAAAATGAAATAAAAAGCAAAGAAAATGAATCAAATAAAAATGATTTAGATATTAATTCGGATAATAATATACAAGAAAGTAATATTATAATTATTGATAAAATTGATGATGATAAAGATGAATTAAAAGAAAAAAATGATGAAAATATTAAAAAAGATAATGAAGAAGAAATAAATCAAATAAAATTATATGAAAATAATTTAATCTACAAAGAAAAAGATTTAAATAAAAATGTTGAAAAAGATAATAACAATAAAAATTTGGAAGAAAAAAACAAAAATAATGATAAAAATAATGAAATAGAAAAAAATAATAAAGATGAGATAATATATAATAATGAAAATAAAAAAACTATTGAAAAAGAAATAAATTATTTTGATAAAAGTAATGAGAATAATATGAAAGAATTCGAAAACAAAAATAAAATTAATTTAAATAATTCAAAACAAAATGATGATAAAAATATTATTAATATAGAACAAAAAAATCAAAATTCTAATGAAAAAATTCAAATAGATAATAAGAAAATAAATGAAGAAATAATCAATAAAAAAGATGAAAAAATTGATAGTAATAATAATGAAAATAACAGAGAAGAAAAAAATGAAGAAAATAATAAAAAAGTTAATACAAATCAAATACAATCAAAATCTAAATCAATAGAAAAGGAAGATAATCAAATAGATAAAATTATATCTTTAAATAATAAAAAGGAAAAAGAAAGTATAAGTAATTTAAAAATTGATAATTATCAAAAAATAAATTATGAACCAATAAAAAAAGAAAAAAATCTTAATGATAATAATAAAAAGAATGATGAAGAAAAAATAAATAAAAGAAATGAAAATAATAATCCCATATCATTAAATAATGAAATAAAAAAAGAAATAAAAACCATAAATAATAGTCCTTTATCATCAAGAAAAGAAATTAAAAACGAAAAAAAAAGTATAAACAATAGTCCCTTATCATCAAGAAACATAATAAATAATAGTCAAAATAATAATAACATAATAAATAAAGATTTTAATAATAACATTACAATTGTCAAAAATGAAAATATAATATATTATAATAAAAAAAATTCTTCAAATAGTAATTTATATTCAGTTTGTAATTCACCAAGAGCAGAAGATAAAAAATATTTTGATAATGTTGAATCAATACCTCATGATTATAATAATAATGATTATTCAGCTGATTTAAATTTATTACATGATATGGTAAGTAATTTAAATTCAAAAAGAAAATCAATAAATAATAATGATAAAAATGAAATAGAAAATAAAAATATTGAAAATCAAGGAAAATTTGCTTCAAGAAATTCAAGAATTATTTCTGCTTTTATTGATTATAGTAATAAAAATAATAAAAATATTACTCCAAAAAATGAAAAAGAAAATATGAATTTAGATAATAATATTAAAAATAATAGTATAAGTGATTCAAATAATAATAAAAAAAAAACTGAAGAACAAAGTTCTTTTCTTAGAGCAAATATTTTTAATGTTCTTCAAAAGAAAAATGATGAATTAAAACAAGAAAAAAAAAAAGAAAAGGAAAAAGAAAAACCAAAAAATAAAAAAAGAAATTTAGATGAAAATCAAAATAATGAAATAAATAAAAAAATAAAATCAAATAATGATACAAATCCATATTTCAATATAAATAATTCAAATAAAAGTATTCAAACATATGAAAATTTAGAACAAAAAAATAATTTAAATAATTTTAAACCAATATCAAGAAATAATAATAAAATAATTAATAATTCAAAAAAAAATTCCTTAAAATTTATAGTAGAAAATAATCAAGAAAAAGAAATTTCAGAAAGAAAAAAAAATACATTAAATGAAAGTATAAGTGATATAAACAATAAAAATAAAGATTTTTCCTTTGAAGATGAAAATGATAATCAAACAGAAAGAGTTATATCAATTGAAGATGAAAAAATAAGAGAATTTAAAAAACAACATTTAAATAGAATTGATCAAATATTAGATGATGATGAAAATAATTATTTATTAAATCATATTAAACCATCAATTTCAGAAATGTCAAATAATCAACTTATACCAATAGAAAAAAAAGAATTAATAACATCAATTGAAAATTCAAATTATTATTCAATGAATCATATAAATTCACCTTTTGAAGTTTCATCTTCAAGAAATTTTGAATTTGAACCAAAAGAATTAGAAGATATTAATAATTCACCTACTTTAAAAAGTAAAAGTAGATCTAATAGATATAATAGTGTAGTTATTCCTAATTCACAATCTTTTAATAAATTTACTCATAGTAAATTTAATAGTGATATTTTAAAAACAAATGATCCTTTTTCTATTCATAATAATGAGAAAAATAATGATAAAAATTTAAAAATTAAAGAATTTAAAGATAATAAAATAAAAATAAATGATTTTCAAATTTATAATGATAAATATAAAAATGATTTAAATAATAATATTCTTAATAATATTACAAATAAAAAGGTTATTAAATTAAATAATATAAATGAATTAAAGCAAATTTTAGTAAATATAAATAATAATTCAATTCCAAATAGTAATGATTCATCTATTTATTATGTAATTGGAGCTAATGATGAAGAAGAAAATAATAATAATAATGAATCAGGAACTTCAATTTCTAAAACATCTCAAATTGTAAAAGTAAAAGGAAAACAAATGACAGATATAACTGATAGAAATATTTTAAATCAAGATAATTCTTTTAGTAAATTTAATAATTCAAATTTATCTTCTGATAGTTTAAGTTCTAGTTCTAGTTCAAGTGAGAGTTTAAATAGTAGTTCAATTTCAAAAAAGAGTGAAATTCAAAAAATATTATTTAATAAAAATATTGGAAATAATAATGAACAATTAAAAAAAAAAAATAATCAAAATTTAATGAGAATTAAATCACAAGAACATAATTTAAATAAGAATACTATTAAATCAAAAGAAAAAACAACATCGCCTTTTCAAAATATTGTTAAAAAAAATCGAACAAATAATTCTAAAAATTTAAAACAAAAGAAATATGTATTTGGAAACCCAAAAAATAAAATGATTAAAGCAATTAAAAATAATAAAAATTTTAAACTAATAGAACAAGTTAAAAACAAAAAAAAAGAATCAAGTAATAATTTTGAAGAAAATGAAAATTTGATATCTCAAAATAATAATTTATCATTTTCACAAAGATTACCAAATCCAAATAATAATATTGTGAAAAGTAAAAATAATATTAAAAATATAAAATTACATAAAATAACAAATCAAGAAAATTTAAATAAACATAATAAAATTCAAAATAAAAATAATTTAAATAATAATATTCATAATTTTAAAAAAAGTAAATCTAAAGCTTCATTTACAAAACAAACAATATTATCACCAAAAAAAACTTTAAGTCATAATACAAATTATATTAATCCTGATAATAATGAAATAAATACACCTTCATTTAATATAAATATTTCATCATCAAATAAAAATAATAATAATACCTTAAAACAAAAAATAGAAAATAATAATATAGAAAGAAAAAATTTAGATAATCAATTATTAAAATCAAAAATAGAAGAAGAAAATTCATATAATTTATTAAAAGAAAAATATTTAGAATATTTAAAAATAACATTTGATGGAAATTTACCAAATCATACAAAAGAAGAAGAATATTTAAATGAAAAATTATTAAGAAGTTTAGCAAAAAATGAAGTTCCAATTGAAAATGAAAATTTAGATAATATAAAATGTAGTAATGATATGAAAGCATTTTTAATTGAATCATTAAATAATTTTAAATTATTACAAATGAAAGAAAAAGCAAAAAAAATACAAAGAAATGATAATAGTGATAATATTATAAAAAGTAATTCAACTAAATCAAATTTATTAGGTTTAATTCAATTAGATTATGGAGAAGAAAATGATGAAAATAAAGAAAATAGTAATATTTTAGAACCAATGGAATTAGAAAAAAGTAATTTGAATATGAGTATAAGAAAATCATTTGTTGATTCATTTAGAAGAGAAAGTGCAATGATTTTACCTTCAGTTTATCAAAAAGATCTTGCAAAAAGGGCAAGTTTATTTAAATAAACATTTTATTTTTTATATGTAATTTAATATAAACTATTTAGTTATATGTAATAATAATAGTTATATTAAACACTTTTTTTTCAAAATTTTAAAATTTGATATAATTATTTTTTTATATTTTATATATAATTATATTTTTTATTTTATTTGATTAGGTTTAATTAATTCAATTTTAGTTCTTTCTAAAAATTGAGCACTTCTTGATGGATTATAAATAGAAATTTTACATATATTACCAAAATTTTTTCCTTTAATTAAACTTCCACTATTAATTACAATATTATTACCTATTCTTTTAATAAAATTAGTCATCCCACTATTAATAATAATAATATCTGGCATAGGATCCATTTTAAAAAATTTTTCTTGAGTAATATCAAAAGTTATAACTTTATCAATTTTATCAGCATCATTAATATAAATTGTATTAGATAAAACTGGAAATAAACTTCTTTGATTAAATAACATTTCTAAAGAAGATTCAATAGGAGACATTTTATTAGAGCGAATTGAATTTTGATTAATTTCTGCAATAATATCATAATTAACATTTGCAAAATAAAGTTCATTTAATTGAATAAAACTAGGATTAGAAATAAATTCAATTTTATCATAATTTAAATCTTTAAAAATTTGATTAAATGATGGTTGTGGTAAAGGAAAATAATTTAATTCATCTGAAAGAGAAGGGGCAATTAAAATTTTAGTATTTTTATCTGTAAAAATTTGATTTATACTTTTTAAAATTAATTTAAATAAATTAATATAAGTCTCATATTCTCCTAAATCTCCAGATTGAATTTGTTCATTTTCACTATAAATAAAAGGTCCATTTATTATTATAGCATGTGGTTCTTTTTGTGATAATGATGATAAAAGAGAAATAAAAGGATCTAAATTAATTTGATTTTTTGGATAATAAGGTCCATTCATAGAATAAATTATATAAACTCCATCATCATTTTTATAAAATTGTGAAACAAAATCATTAATTAAATCATAAGAATACATATCAAATCCTTTTGAAAATTTTGATATTTCAATACATGTATTATCATTTATTAAATTACCTTCTAAAAATATAATTTGACCACTCATAAAATAATAATCAAAATCATTATCATTATTTGAAAATTTTAATTGATATTTAATATAATCATTTGATGGATCATATCCAACTATTTCACTTAATAATGGTTTTGTATCAGTTGATTCAAATGATAAAACTAAAACAAATCTATTAATTCCTAATAAAGGATCATTTTGATTTATATTATATTCTTTTAATAATTCATTTTTTACTTCAATAAAATAATTTTTATATTCATCAAAATTTGCTCTATTATCTTTTGGGATTAATGGATATGGGTTTATACTTTTCATTTGTTTTATTGTTATTGAATTTGAATTGATATTATTATTATAAATATTCATATCTCTTAAACAAAATTGATTTTCAATATTTTCAATTGATATATTTAAATTTTTTTGAATTTGAGGTTGATTTTTTTGAATATTCTTTTTATTTGGTTTTTTTTGTTTACTTTCTAAATCTTTAATTTTTTGTTCTAGTGAATCATTAATAATTTTTGCAGTTATAATATTTGACATTCCATTATTAAATAATTTAGCTCTAATTTCTGAAAAAATACTATTTGCATCAATATTATTATATTCCATTTGATATTTAAATTCTTTTGAATTTATATCTTCATCTTTATCTATATCAAAATTATATTCATTAAATATCATTGTTTTTAAAATTTCATATTCAGTTTGGCGGGACATTTCATTTTCTTCTTCCATTGTTATAAAGAAATATTTAAATTTTTATATATAATAATTTTTTTTATTTTTTTTATATTTTTTTTTTTAAAATTAATTTTTTTCTTTTTAAATGATTGATATTGATACATTATCCAAATATTTATCAGTTAAATTAACAACTCAAGAACAATTAAAAGAAAATGAAAAAATGATAAATCAATTACAAAACCAACCAGGATATATAAAAGCATGTTTAACATTAGCTTGTAATATAGAAAATAAATATTCAGAAGAAGTTTGTTTAAATGCAGCAATTCAACTAAAAAATTCAATTATAGAAAATTGGAAATCAAATAAAATAAATTTAGAAGAAAAATCTTTTATTAAAGCTAGTATTATTGATTCTATTCTTTATACAATTAATAAAGAAGATTTAAAAAAATTAAGAATTTTTAATCAATGTTTGAAAAATATTTTAAAAAGTGATTTTTTAAATGATGACTTTAGAAATGAATTTATTAATAAATTAAAACAATTTTTTGATTCAAAAAATCAAAATATGATTTATGCAGGAATAATTTCTTTTTATCAATTATCAAAATTATATGAAGTTGAAAATGAATCACAAGGTTTAATTGAATATCATAAAATTTTTGATCAATTTAATCAAGCATTTTTATTTTTTTTAGATAATTGTTCAGATATAAATAATAATTTTCAAAATATGATTATTTATAAACTTTTGAGAATTTTTATGAAAACTATTCATTCATCTATTCCTTCTTGTTTAAATGATAATTCTGATAATTTTGATAAATGGATGAAAATTATTTTAAAAATTATTAATATTGAAATTACTAAAGAACAAAGTGAAAATTTAATAATTAAAAAATTAAAAAAAATAACATTTGATTTAATAATGAGATTATATCTAAAATATTCTACCAAATTTAGATATAATGAAAATATTAAAATTTTTTATACAAATTGGGAAAAGTATATTAAAGTAATATTTGAATCTTTATACAATATTTACAGTAATAATAATATAATAACTGAAGAATCTTTAGTTACAATATATAAATTTTTTATACATTTTATCAAAAAAAAAGAATTTAGTGAAAAAGTAATTCAATTATTTTCAAATAAAAATATGAAAGAAAAATTAATTAATGATGCAATATTATCAAAAAGTGATTTAGAATATAGATATTATTCACCTAAAGAATATTTATGTAATGATTTAATTATATCAAGTATTATAAAAAAAAAAAGAAATTTAGTTATTGAATTAATTGAATATATATCAATATATAATAATTCACAATTATTAAAAGAATATTCTGAATTTTTTTATGAAGTCTTAAAAATTAATGAAGAAAATATAATAAAAGAACATGAAATAAATTCAATTGATGATGAATATTTATTAATAATAAATGGACAATTAAATGCTCATTTAATTAAAGAAGCAATTTTATTTATTTTTGAAAAAATAAATACTCAAATATTAAAAAATGAAAATGAACTTTTATCAAATATTTTAAAAAATTATATTATTTCAGAATTAGATTGTAAAATAGGATTATTAAGAGAAAGAGCAATTTCATTTATTAAAAATTATAGTAAATATAAATTTGATAGTAATGATTCACTTTTCATAATACAAAAAATTTGTTATTTATTAAAAAAAGATAATCAAATTACAGTTAAAACAATTGCAGCAATAACAATTCCAAAATATATGAAAAGAGAAAAGTGTAAAAATATAATACAACAAAATATAAAAGATTTAATATTATTATATTTAGATTTAGTAAAAAATATAGAATTAAAAGATTTAATATCAAGTATAAATTCAATTGTTTTATATTTTGAAAGTGAAATAAGAGATATTATAATTCCAATATGTGAATATTTTTATAATTATTTTATTGAAAAAGCAAAAAAAGAAAGAGAAATAGAAATTGAAAATGTAATAACAAGTGAAGTGAGTTCAGTTTTAGATTCAATATTAACAATGTATTTAGGAATAATAAAATATTTTATAAATGATAAAGAAATTTTTTCAAAAATTGAAAAATGGATTTTTGAAATTTTAAAATATTGTTTATCAAAAGAAGGGAATGATCATTTAGAAGAAGCATTATCAATTATTACAATAATATTAGAAAAAAGTAATAAAACACCAGAATTAATTTGGTCTTTATTTAAAGATATTTTAATAAATACAATTCAAGGTGAAGATTATGAATATGAATTTTTTGAAGAATCTGTAACTTGTATTTGTTATTTCATTGGAAAAGATACAGAAACTTTTTTAAGAAATGATAAAGAATATTTAAAATTAATTTTAGTTTTCTTTGATAAAATAAATGAGAAATTTTTTCATAATAGTGAAAAAATTAGATATTTATATCAAATATTTGAAATTATGTTTGAATGTTGTAAAGGAAAAATTGATAATATTCATTTGTTAATATTGAAATATATTAAAACTAATTTAATAAATGCAAAAAAACATGATATTGAAAGTTTATGTGAATTATTATCTTGTTGTATTACTTATAATACTGATATTGTGATTAAATTTTTTATTGAAAATGGTGATATTTATAAAATATATTTAAAGTCATTAAATCAAATAAATTTAAATATTGAAATAAAAAGAACTTTACTTGCTTTATGTTGTTTATTAACAAATAAAAATAGTAATGAATTAATTAAAAATGATTTAGAAATATTAATTAAATATTCTTTAACATTTGGTAATTATATAATAAATAAAAAATTAAAAGAAAAAAAAAATAAAAATCCTAATAATATTGGCATAGAAAAAGATTCAAATGATGATGAAGAAAATGAAATTTCAGATGAAGAAGAAATAATTGATAATTTCTTAAATAAAGAAAAATATAATATTTTTATAGATGATAAAAATAGTCCAAATTTTGATATTAATAAAAACAATAATAATATACTTGATGAAATTTTAGGAAAAGAAGATAATAATAATTTAGATGAAGGATTAGATGATATAGAAGATGAAACAGATGAAGATGAAGATTATTTTTATGATGAAATTAATTGTTTATGTGATTTGAATAATTTTTCAAAAATGAATTTTATAGAAATTTTAATAGACACAATAAACATTTCATCAAACTCATATCAACAAATATTACAATTATTAATATCAAACCCAGAAATTTCAAAATTATATTCCCAATTAAAAGAATCAATAAAACAAAAACAAATGATTTAACAAAAAAAAAAAAAAACAATTTTTTTTAAAAAATAAATAAAAAAAAAAATATAAATTTCCCTAATCAATAAGAATTAATTATAACAAAATAAAAAAAATAAAAAAATAATATAAATATATTTAATCCAATAATAATTTTTATAAAAAACCCAAAAAACCCCAAAAAACCAAAAAATACAAATCAAAGAAAATAAAAAATGGGAATACCAAAATTTGCAAGATTCATAATAACAAGATATCCATTAATATTAAAAAAAATAAGAGAAGAAGGTGACATTCCAGAAATAGACAATTTATACTTAGATATAAATGGAATAATTCATAATGTTTCACATGGAAATGATATTATAACAGCATGTATGAATTTTTCAAGTGAAAAAATTTATTCTGATGTTTGTATTACAATAGATAAAATTTTAAAATTAATAAAACCAAAAAAATTATTAATGATTTCTGCTGATGGTGTAGCTCCAAGAGCAAAAATGAATCAACAACGTTCAAGACGTTTTAGAAAAAATGTAAATTTAACTAATGAAGAAATTGAAATTTTAAAAGAAAAAGGTTTAAATATAAATAATCAATTTAATAGTGATTCAATTTCAGCTGGAACGAAATTTATGTTTAATTTATCAATTTATATGAATAAATATATTGAAGAAAAGAAAAAAAATGATATTTTATGGAAAAATATTAATATTTTATTTACTGGAAGTGATGTTCCTGGAGAAGGTGAACATAAAATTTTAGAGTATATTAGAAATTATAAAAGTTCTAAAGATTATATTAAAAATACTAAACATTGTATTTATGGTTTAGATGCTGATTTAATTATGTTAAGTTTAATTACTCATGAACCTAATTTTATTATTTTAAGAGAAGATACTTTTATTAAGAAAAGAAAAGAAAAATTAATTAAAAAATATGGTGATGATGTTAATAATAATAAAAATGAAAAAGATAATTTATATGAAATTATTTTAGTTAGTGTTCTTAGGGAATATTTAGAATTGGAATTTCTGGAAGTGAAACCAAAGATTAAATTTAATTTTAATATTGAGAGAATTATTGATGATTTTGTTTTTTTTTGTTTTTTCATTGGAAATGATTTTTTACCTAATTTAAATAGTTTAGATATTGAAACTGGGGCTTTAGATTATATTTTTGCTTTTTATAAAGATTGTTTACCTGATTTAGATGATTATATTACTTTTCATGGAAAAATTAATTTTGAAAGAGCAAAAAAAATTTTTGCATTATTATCTAAACAAGAATTACATTCTCTTGATGTTTTATTAGATAAAATTAAAGAAACTTGTAAAGAAAATAGAATTAAAAAAAATGAAATGTTATTAGATAAAATGTATAAATTAAAAAAAGAAAAATTAAATATTAAAAAAGAAAAATTATTTAATGAATTATCAAAAAAACCAATTGATGAAATAAAAAAATTTAAAAGTGAAAGAAAAAAAAAGAAATTTGAATCATTAAAAAATGCATTTAAAAAAAAAATGGAAATAATAGATTGTAAAACTGGAAAAACATTTGAAGAACAATTAGATGATTACATAACAAAAAAAAATGATGAAAACATGAAAAAAATGAAAATAATAACAAATACTTTAGTATCACTTTTTGATAGTGATGACGAAGGAAAAAATTCAAATATAAACAATGAACAAAAACCAAAAATAATAAATGAAAATTCAACAATTGAAGAAATTTTTGATGAAGCAGAAAAATATTATAAATATATTAAAGAAGAAAATTATTATAGTGATTTCAATGTAAATGATATAAATGATTCAGATGTAAGTTTAATTAGTCAAAAAGAATTAGAAATTGAAGCAAAACAAGAAATTGAAAAAAATGAATCAAATCAAATAAAAGATGAAGAAAAATCAGAAGATTTAAATAAACAATTTCATGAAACTTTAGTAAAATATTATGTTAATGATATAAATAAAGCAAAAGAATATTATTATAAAGAAAAATTACATTTTGATATTACAACAGAAGAAGGAAAAAAAGAAAAAGAAAAAATGTTTAATTATTATTTAGAAGGATTACAATGGGTTTTATATTATTATTATAGAGGAATAAAAAATTGGAAATGGTATTATCCTTATCATTATGCTCCAATGATTTCTGATTTTGATTCAATAACTTATAATAATAATTTAGATAATATTTTTCTAAATGATAATACTCAACCTTTTAATCCTTTTCAATCTTTATTATTTATTTTACCAAAATCTTCTTTTAATTTATTACCAAAATGTTATGAGAATATATTAAATGAAATTCCTGAATTGTATCCAGAAACTTTTTCAATTGATTATAATGGAAAAAGAACTTCTTGGGAAAGTATTGTAATTTTACCTTTTTTAGATGAGAAGTTAATTATTGATTTAGAGAAAAAATATAGAAATTTAAATCCAGATGAAGAAATTTATGATAAATGGGGTGAAAGTTATTATTATTCTAGTAATGGAAATAAGGAAGTTTATAAATTTTATAGAGATATTAATACTTTATTAAAATCCAATTATGAATTTAAAAAAATTGATTATTCTTTTCCTACTTTAAAAAGTGTTCAATTTGATTTTTCTGTTGATTATCAAAAAATTTATTATGGGAAAAATTTTAAAAAAAGTAAAAGAATATTAATTCATCCTCAAATTCAACTTGCAAATTTTAATAAAGAATTAATTGATAAATATTTACATTGGAAAAATTTATTTGTAAATTATCCATTTAAATCTTTTGCTAAAATAATTGGATTTGTATATAATAAAACATATTATTATTTATTTAAAGATTCATTATATATTGATCCTAATTTTAAATTTTTTCTTGATTTACCTGAAAAAATTTATAATGATTATTATAAAAAAGGAATTGCATTAATGAAACCTGATTTATTATGTAATGTTGTTTTATTTAAAGGATTTTCTAAACAAAATGGTAAAAAAATTAGAATTTATGATGAACAAAATTCAATGTATATTCCTTTTGAAACTACTTCTTTTAATTGGATTACTAATGAATATTCTTTATATAAAGATCATTTTTTCAAGATAGATTCAGAAAAAGTTAATTCTGGAGAACAAAAACAAAAATTTATTAAAGGTTCTAAAAAAGTTGTTGAAGTTGAAGTCACTGATGATAATTTTAAAATGTTAATATTAAAACCTAATAAAAGTGATGGAAATGAAAATAAAAATAATTTTGAAACTAATAAAATTCTTTCAAAAAAAGTTGTTATTAATAAAAAATTTAAAGGTTGGCCTGAAGGAATTGAAATTGATGATAATAGTAATAAAATATCTTTTCAACAAAGTAATATTAATGTTTCTGAATATAGAGAAAATAGATTGTTTCAAAATGAAAATATTCAATATCATCAATTGTATTATTATTCTGGACAAGAAAATCAAAATGATTTGATTAAAAATAATAGTAATATAATCTTTAAAAAAGTTTAAAATAAAAAAATTATAAAATTTTTTTTGATAATTCTTTTTTTTTAAAATTTATTTATACTTATTTATTATTGTAAATTATTAATAAATTAATAAATAACAATCATTTTGTTTACATATTATTAATTTAATAAAATTAAATCAGAAAAAAAAAAAAGATTAAATAAACATTCAAAAATAAAAATATTTCATTAAAATTTATAGTCCATCCTTTATATATAATAATTTTACAATATATGAATATATAAAACAATTCAAGTGTAATAAAATAGAAAAAAAAATGAATCAAATAATAAATCAATTATCTCCAGATAATATTATAAGATGTATTGATTGTAATTTAATTTCGTCTCTTAAATTAAATTATAATGAAGGAATAGCATCAATTACTTTTGAATGTGAAAATAATCACAAAGGAAATATTTTATTGAAAGATTATATGACAAAATATAATAAATATGCTCTTTCAAAAGAAAAATGTGGTATATGTGATAAAAATCAAAAAGAATTCAAAGAAGATTTTTATTATTGTAATAAATGTAAAATATTTTTATGTGGATTATGTAAACATAATCATAATGAAGATAAAAATGATATTATCCCTTATAAAAAATATGACTTTATTTGTAAAATACATTCAAGTTTATATTCTTTTTATTGTATTAATTGTAAAAAGAATTTATGTATAAATTGTCAAGTAGAACATAAAAATCATGATATGATTGATTTATCTAAATTTAATTATAATCAGGAATCAATAAGAGAATTAGAAGAAAAAATTAATATTTTTGAAAATAAAATAAATAATTTGAATGATTTTATACAAAATTTTATAAATGAAATTAATAAAATAAAAGAATCAAGTGAATTAGAAATGGAATTTTTAAAATTATTATTATATAGTTATCAATATGAAGAAAATCAAAATAGTTTAAATTATAATATTATTCAAAATTTAAAAAATTATGAAAAAAATTTTATATCCCAACAAATAAACTTATTATCCCGATTAAATGAAAAAGGGACAAGATTTATTTTTCTTCTTGAATATTTTGAAAAAAATAAAAAAGTAAATCCTTTCAAATTTAATTTTCAAATAGTTAATGATGCCTCTGGTCCAATAAATCAAGTAGATATATTAAAAGATGGAAGATTAATTTCTTGTTCTAACACATTAAAAATATTTAATAAATACACTTATGAGAACCAATTATCAATTTGTAAATCTAAAAATATTAATTCATTTACTGAATTAAAAGATGGAAGAATAATAATATGCTATGAAAAAATAATGGAAATAATTAAATTAATTGAAGACAATAAATATCAAATTACTGAAATCATAAATGGACATTCTGAATTGGTTTATAAAGTAATTGAAATAAAAGAAAATGAATTGATTTCAATCTCATATGATAAAATAATGAAAATATGGAAATTAAATAATGATAATAAATTTGAAAATATTACAAATATTTATTTTCAAAATTCAAAAAGTCAATGTGATATTTTTAAATTAAATAAAAATGAATTTGTAACTTTATCTATTAAAGATAAAAATATTAAATTTTGGAATTCAAATAATTATTCATATATTACAACAATAAATAATAT
The DNA here is from genome assembly GCA_023806865.1 of Isotricha sp. YL-2021a. Taxonomy (NCBI): domain Eukaryota; phylum Ciliophora; class Litostomatea; order Vestibuliferida; family Isotrichidae; genus Isotricha; species Isotricha sp. YL-2021a. Next base: position 493 of record JAJJLH010002231.1, on the reverse strand, counting down.
TCAATCTAATTTTGGATTAAAATTAATGTGTTTATTAGATAATGATACATTATGTGTTGGAGGAGATAATTATAAAGGTTTTTATTTAATTAAAATATCAACATATCAACTTATTAATAATATTATTGGACCAAAAAGAATTTGTTGTATTAATAAATGTTTTGATAATTTAATTTTATGTTCAATTATTAATCAAGAAGGAAATTATTGTCTTACGATATATAAATATGGGGAATATAATTTAATAAAAATTTATGAAAAGGTAAATGCTCATGAACAATATATTTATTCATGTGTTGAATTAAATGATGGGATAATTGTTTCTGGAGGATATGATCATTTAATAAAATTTTGGAGTAATTAATTTTAAATTTTATATTATTGTTATTTTTTTTAAGACAATTCTAAAATAATTATTCTTATATATTATTTAAAATGTTTAAATAATATTTTCTTTTATTAATTTATTATTATTTTTGAGATAAAAGAAATA
>JAJJLH010002230.1:0-32308 GCA_023806865.1 Isotricha sp. YL-2021a | reverse complement strand
ATTTAATTGATTATTCATAATATCATTATTATCAATTAATATAAATATATTATTTAATTTTTCTTATATTTGTTTATTTTTTATTTTTTCGTTTCTAATTCTTTTTCCTTTATTTTCTAATAATTTTTTTTTAATTATTTCTTCACTTAATTTTTTTATTTTTTTTCATTATCTATTAATATATTTTTATTCAATTTCTTCTTCAATTATATAATTTTTCTTCTTCTTCAATTTCATTTTTTAATTTTAATATTTCTTCTTTATATTTAATTTACTTCATTTGATTTATTATTACTTAACAATTCCATTTCTTCATATTAAGTTGTTTTATTTTATTTATTTCTAAATTTAAAGTTGAATAAATTAAACTTTATTCTTTTGATTTATAATTTTTCTTTATTTTCAAGCTCTTTTATCTCTGATTTCATTGATTGAATTTTTTTAATGTTTTTTTCTTTATTTTTAAAGACAAATTTCATTGAAATATTATTATCTCTTTGATTTGATTATTGTAAATATTAACTAATAAAATTTTTTCTTTATTTAATTTTGATTAGTTTTATCATTTTCATATTCTAATTTATTTTTTAAGTCTACTTTCTGTTATATTAGAATTTAACAAATTATCAATTTAAAATCTTTTTTTCTTTTTCTCATCTTTGTAATATTCTTTTTTTTTTTTTTCATTATCTTTTGAATTATATTTATTAGTAAATTTTGCATTTATTAATTTGTTATATTTATATTTTATGATTTATAGTCATTTATTTTAACTTTAATAAACATAATTTTTTCTTTTAAATTCCTTATTTTTGATTATATTTGTTCTTTTTTTCTAAATTATAAAATATATTTTTATAATTGAGATTCTGATTATTCATTAAAAAATCAAAAATGCGATATTAATTAATTAAATAAATATAAATTATCTATTTTAAAATCCAATAAAATAAAATGAAAAAAACAACTGTAAATATCAAAAACAATATTATAAAATTATTATTCATAAAAAAAAAATTATAATTAAAATTCATAATGTAATAAAAAAATTTAAATCAATTAAAAAAACTCATACTGGAATGAGTCAAATATTAGAAAATATATTTGAAAAAAAGAATGATGAATTGATACCAATGATTAAATTTTATAAAAATGATATAACTATAATCAATCATTATATTTTTGAATTATTAAATAATTTAAAAATTAATAAAAATAAAGAAATTAAAACATCATTACTCGAAAATTTAAAAGAATTAATTCAAAAAAATTTTGATATTTACTTAATATTAACATCTCCATGTATTGTAAATGAATTAAATCAAAATTTATTTGATATTCTAATTGAATTGTATTTATTTGAGGATGATAATAATGAATTGATATTAGAATTAATAAAAAATATTAATAAAAATCTTGAAGTTAATAAAAAAAATATTAATTCAATTTTCCAAACAATTTCATTAAATTATAAAAAAAAAAAATGTGATATAAAACAATATCAAAAATATCTCAATTTATTAAATATATTTTATATTGAAACTGAAAAAACTATTGAAAATTATTTTATTTTTAATAACAGTAGTGCAAATGATTATGGAATAAAAATTAATAATCCAATTTTTTCATTAAAAAAAATTAATATGTATAAAATTAAATTAAATTTTTTATTAGAAAAATATCATGAAAATGAAGGTACATTAATTAGTTTTATTTTTGAAAATTCTGAAAACATATTTTCAATAAATTACTCAAATGAAGGAAAATTATATTATATAAAAAGTTTAAATTTAAATAATATAGCTCAATCATCTAATAATGCCAATAAATCTTTATTGATTTCTGAAAATGAGAAAAATAATGAGCAAGATAATAATAAACAAAAAATTTTTTTCCAAAATATACTACCACTTAATATTCAAATAAATTTATTAATTTCAGTCACTAAATTACACAATGAAAATAATAATAATATAAATTATATAATAAATTTAATAATCAATGAAAAAGAAAATGAAAAAGTTCAAAGTTCACAAAATATCATAGAAATTAACGATGATTTAAAAGAAAAAAATATAATAGGAGTTAATCTTTTACAAAATTTTCAAGGTAAATTATATTCATTTAGTATTAGCAATCCAGAAACAACATTTGAAACTAAAAATTTTTCTAATAAATATATTAAAAATAAACTAAATAAGGAAAATCTATTTTTTGATATTCATTCATATTTTTTGCCTGATTTTTTTGATCCTATAAATGGAAATATTATTGATCCTTTTAATGGAATAAATGCAAAAATAAATTATTCTTTTTCAAAAGTAAACTATAATTTGGTGAAATATTCTAATAAATATAATTTATTTCAATTAGGTGGTTTATCAATTTTTTTACCTTTATTTGAAATGATGATAAATATTGAAAATAATCAAATAATTTTTAAAAATTTTTTGGGATTAATTTCAAATATTTTGGAAATGACTATAAATGATGATAAAGCAAATAATTATTTTTTAAATTATGATGAAAAATTTTTTCCTATATTTAGTTTATTATTAGAACAATTTACTAATTTAGTTTTTTCTGAAAAAATATTTATTGATTTTATTTTAGTATGTAACCCATTATTAACTACATATAGAGAATCATATAGTTTTCAATCTTTTACTCAATGGTTTACTTATAATTATAGAATTGCAATAAAATTTAGTGAAAGCACTCAAAAAGAAATAAATAATTATATGAAACAATTATTTAATCGTAACAATCAATTTTTAATAAATAATAATATTATATATAGTTTTTTCCATGAATTATCTAGAAATAGTAATCCAAATATAGATTTTTATTTTCAAGATGTTTTACTTTATATTCTTAATCAAGAAAATACTGATAATACTACTAAAATTTTTATAATGCATTTAATTAAAGAAAAAAGTACAAAAGATCATATTATTAAAATAATATTAGAAGCATTTATAAAACACTTTAAAATTGAATCAAATAATAAAGACAAAAATAATAAAAACAAAAATATAAAAGATAATCAGACAAATGAAAATATTATAAAATCAATATTAAAAAAAATGGATTTATTAAAAATGTTAATTAATGTTGATATATTAAAGGATTTAAGAAAATTATTTATAAAAAAAGATGATGGAATAAAAGTAAAAATAATCAAATTTATTTATATAATCTTTTTTTCATATACTTCTTTACTTGAAATAAAATATATACAATCAAAAGAACCATCAATAAATGACTATGAAAAATTAAAAGAAAAAGATATAGATATAAATTTAAATATAAAAAATTTGAATACTCAATTGAATATTGAACAAAAAATCTATAGATATTCAACTCAAAATAAGATAGCTAATATGAATGATTTTTTACAAAGGAGTATTATTTATGATAAAAATAATGATGAAAAAAGTAATATAGATAAAAATAATTTAATTAATGAAAATGAATCCATAAATAATGATTTAGATGAAGATGATCAAAAAAATCATACAATATATTATATTAATGCTATTTATAATAATTTAAATCAAAGTATTAAAGAAAATATTATTAATGATGCTTATAAAGATAATATTGAAGTAAATGAAAATAATTCTTTTGATATTTTGTTTAATTGGTTTTTTGAATTTAAAGAATTTGAAAATTGGCATAAAAAAGGAATTATTATTACACCTTTATTTATTGAAGATTTATTTTTTGATTATTGTGATTCTCTAAGAGATTCAAAATCTTTTATTAAATTATTTGTAAAAATTAAATCAAATAAAAAATTGTTTGATAAAGCTATTCATAATAAACAATTTCTATTATTTTTTTCTAAAATATATTATGAAAATTTTAAAGTAGTAAGTAAAATTGAATCAAAAATTATATTAGGAAATTCAATTGACACACCAAAATTGGATAGTTTAATAACGGATATTTTTTTAATTTTTTTTTCAAAAAAATATAGATTTGAATATTTAAAAAATATTATTTTAAATATAATAATTCTTATAATAAAAGATGCAGAAAATATACATGAAAAAATAAATGAAATTTCTGTCTTATTAATTTCAATAACTAAAACTACTTTTGCTCAATATTCAGAAAATAAATCAATAACAGATGAATTATATTATTTTTATTATATTATTTTATATTATTCATTTTTTTTCCTTGATACAGAGATTTCAAAACAATTTAACGATTTAGAAAAATTTAATTTATGTAAAGTTTTTAATACAATATTTGATTTTATTCTTAATAAATTAGTTGATAATATAGATTTTCTAAACAACAACCAATTCATTAAAAATCAAAAAATTGATTTATTTAATAAGGAGTATATATCTAAAATTATTGATGAACAAATTAATAAAAATAAAAATATTTCTATTTATAATAAATTATTATTATATACTCATGAAAATAATAATTTACCTATAATAAAAATTATTTCTATTTTTGCATTAAAATTAATTAATCTAATTCAAAAATTTAATAATTTTACAAAAGAAATTGAAAATTTTTATTTTCATTTACTTAGAAATTATCAAAATTTTATTTTAATATTAATATTTATCACCTTCACCTATAAAAGTAATAAAGACAAAAATTATAATCCAATTTATGAACAAGTAATTGTTTATAATTTAAATGAATTTTTTGTAAATACAGATAATGAAGACAATATTAAAAATGATGAAATTAAAATCATTAATAAATATTTTTACTTAAATATAATTAATTTATTATTAGCATTATTATACAAAAATGAAAAAGAAAAAATTCAAAAATTAATTTTATTTAAACCACTTTTGAAAAGTTATTATGAATGTGAAAAAAAAAAAACTGATAAGGAACTTCCAATAAAAAGTTCAAATCAAAATTTAGATTATCCATATATAATGTATTCTACTCAAAATTTAAGTTCATCTTTTATATTAAGTAATATTCATAATAAAATTAATTCAATATTTAAAGAAGAAGAAAAATATAAAAATTTTTATAATGAAAAACATTTACAAGATAATCTAATTTATTTATTTAAAGAAGTATCAAATAATATAAACCATTCTAAAAAAAATTTTTCTATTTATAGAAAAAATATTCAAAAAAATTATTCAAATTTATTTGAAGATAATTTTAATAAGACAATAATATCAAAATATTCAAGAATAGAACAAGATTATTATTTAAGTTTATTTAAAAATAATAAACAATATCGAAAATTAAAAAAAAAATTATTTTCATGGAATAATCCTTATAGTAATTTTGAAGATTTTTACATTAAAAGAGATATAAAAATAAAATTTAAAAATAAATATTATTTAACAAATAATTTAACTCAACCATTATTAACTCCAATAATTGATTTATATTCTTATACACCAAATTTTACTTTTATAAAACGTGACAAAAATTTTTTTTTAAATGAAGATTATTATACAATTCCAATTAAAAATTATTTAAAAATAAATCCTTATTTTTGCCCTAATTATTTTAAATATGGTTATGATTGTTGTATTGTTAAATTATTATATCATATAAGAGGAAAATTAAAAATTGAAAATAATTATATTGAATTTTATTCTGTTGCTTTAAAAAATGAAAAAACTAAATCATTTATTAATTATGATGAAGAAAGAAAAGTATGTATTGGTTCATTGTTTAATAATTTCCATAAAGATAGTTTATATTATTTAAAAATTAATTTTGATGATATTAAATATATTTTTAATAGAAATTATTGTATTTTAAATCAGGGTGTTGAAATTTTTACTAATAATAATAAAAGTTATTATATTGTTTTTCAAGATAATAATCAATTAAATGAATTTTATGATAGTATTATTGAATTAAAAAAAGGTAATTTAATATATCAAAAAAATTCTCAAATGAAATTTTATAATAATAAATTAAAAACAATATTTCCAAGAAATCCAGAGGAAATAAAAAAATTATGGAATGATAAATTAATATCAAATATGGAATTTCTAATATGGATAAATATATTTGGAAATAGATCATACAGAGATTTATATCAATATTTAGTAATGCCTTGGATAATAGAAGATTATGTAATAGAAAAAAAATTAGAAAATGAAAATGAAAATGATTACATATCATATTTAGAATCAAATAAATCAAAATTAAATTTAATCAGAGATTTATCAATACCTCTTGGAATGTATGACACAACAAATAAAGGAAAAAGAAGAAAGGGACAATATATAATAAATTTCAATACCTCAATCAATGATTTAAATACATCAAAATATGGTATAAATATAACATGTAAAAATCCAAATTATGATTTTAACAAATTAATATTATTTGATTATTCTTCAATTAATCATTTAGAAATTCCACAATATAATTTTGATATAGAAAAATTATATTCAAATAAAAATATTCCTTTAAATGAAATACCATATTATTATGGATCTCATTATTCAAATCCAGCTTATATCTCTCATTATTTAACTAGAATTTATCCTTTTACTTTTTCAGCTTTAGAAATTCAAGGAAATGATTTTGATGCTCCTGATAGATTATTTATTAATATTTCTAAATGTTATAATAGTGTTATTAGTGAGAAAAGTGATATTAGAGAAATTATACCTCAATTTTTTTATTTTCCTGAAATGTTTATTAATATTAATAATTTTAATTTTGGTTATTTACAAAATAATGAAAAAATTTCAGATAGCACTAGTGCAATTATTTTAAATCTTGCTGGAATTTTTGATCCTGAAGAAAGAAAAAATAAAAAAATTCAAGTTCCTGATGTTTTATTACCTTATTGGTGTGAGAATAATCCTTATAAATTTATTGCTATTCATAGACAAATTTTAGAAGAAAAATTTATTTATGTTAATCGTTGGGTTGATTTATTTTTTGGTGATAAACAAAGAGGGGAAAAAGCACAAAAAATTGGTAATATATATATGTCATATTCTTATGAAGGTGTTTTTTTTAATAAAGTTTCTACTTTAGATGATATTAAAATAAATATTAAATTATGTGATTATGGGATTTGTCCAAATAAAATTTTTAATGAAAAAATTGAAGATAAAAAAATAGAAAATAAAAAAATTATTTATTTTAATAAAAATAGGAAAAGTGATGATATTTTACATTTACCTTCTAATATTAAAAGAGGAATGATTTATAGTAATGATAAAGATTTTTTGAATATAATTAATCATGCAAAACAAAATGAAGGTAAATTTATGAAAATTAAAGCTCTACTTTTTAAATTTTATGTTGGTTATAATTTCGGAAAAAAAAATGAATATTTATTAGTAGGAGGTTTTTTAAATGAAGTTATGTTATTTTATAATTTAGAAAATTTAAAAACAAAATATATTGAAATTAAATCATCAAATTCAATATTAAAATATAAAGATAATAGTACAGTTACTTGTATTGAAATAACTCAAAATGATACTTTGGCTTTTTTAGGAACTGAATTAGGAAATATAATAATTTATGATATAAATTTAAATCAAAGTGATTTACATAACAAATTAACTTTTAAAACTATAATTTGCCATCATACTAATAGAATAAATTATATAAATTCAAATTTAAATTTACAATTATTTATTGATTGTTCTGCTGATGGTTATATTAATATTTATACAATAAATAATTTTGAATTAGTAAATTCTATTTTTATTTTCCCACATAAATTTTTTGTTGATTTTGCTTTTTTATCTTCTTTTCCTTTAAATTGTTTTATAATCTATTCTAAAAAATATCAAATTTTTAGAACTTATAGTTTAAATGGGAAATTAATTTCAAATCAAGATAATGAAATTATAAATAATATCGAAAATGATGATGAATATATTATTTTAAAAAATCAAATTGATTTCTTTTATGATAGAGAACAAAATAAAAATAATAATGATGCTAAAAAAAATATTTCACCAATTGTTTTTGTTGATGGAGATTTAAAAGAATATTTGATTTATAATACTAAAAATGGATTGAAATTTAGGAAATTTCCATTTTTAGATAAAATTAATATTGAACAAAATAAAATTTTTATTGATTAAGTTAATTGATTTTAATTTTTATAAAATATGTATTCAAATTATTTTTATTTAATCAATAAATTTTAAACAATTTTTTTTATTATTATAAAAAAAGACCAAAAATTATAATGTAAAATTTATAATATATAAATTGAATAATAATATTTTTTCAATGTTTAAATTAAAAAAAATTGTATATTTATTTTCTGTGAAAATTATTAAATTCCAATAATTATTTCATGGGAAATACAATTGAAAGTTTTTGTAAATGTCCAAATAATGATATATCAACTCTAACAAAATTTGAAAAAGTAGATGATAAAGAATCATCAACTAGATCAAATTCTCGTTCAAAAAATAGAAGAAAAAACAATATAATAAATAAAGAAATAATAAAATGTAATACAATAAAATCTTCTCACAATGAAAACAAAATGATAATAAATAGAATAAAAAAAAATTCTGCATCAAATAAAATAATAAAATTTTTCCGAGAAATAAAAACAAAGAAAACTAATTTAAAACAATTATTAATTACTAAAAATTACTATAACATAAATATAGAAACACAAAATGAAAATAACAAAATTGAAAAAGACAAAAATGAAATTTTAAATAACAATAATATTAAAATAAAAAATAAAAGAAAACAAATAAAAATAATATCAGATTTCATAAAAGAAAATTCCCCTTCAACATATTTAGGACCAAAGACAAAAGAAGGAAAAAAAACAGGTTTAGGATTTCAAATTTTTTATACAAATAATAAAGATAATAATGATATAAAAGATAATTTAATAAAAAGTGCAATTTTAATTTGTAAATATCAAAATAATTTCCCTTATGGAATTGGAAAAGCATATTTTATAAAAAAATATCATTGTTATTATTTTGGAGAATTTAAAAATTTTTTTGCTGAAGGTTATGGAATTTATTATCATAATGAAAAATCATTTTATGAAGGTTATTGGAAAAATGATTCTCCTTATAAAATAGGAATTGAAAAATGGGATGATAATTCTTTTTATGAAGGAGAATATTTTAATGGAAAAAAAAATGGTATTGGAATTTATAATTGGAATGATGGTTCTTATTATAATGGAGAATGGAAAAATAATTTAATTAACGGTTTTGGAATTTATCATTATTCTATTAAAGATAAAAATGATTTTAATAATAATAATAATATTTTCTTTAAAAATAATTTTAATAAGAATAATCATATTAATAATAATAATAATATTTTTAATTTAAATGATAGTTGTTCTAATGAAATTTTTATTAGTAATAATTTAAAAAAATTTTATATTGGTTCTTGGAAAAATAATTTAAGAAGTGGATTAGGTGAAATTATTTATGATAATAAAAAGTATTTTGGTTATTTTAAAAATGATAAAAAAAATGGTTTTGGTATTATGTATTGGATGAATTCAAATAAAGCTTTTATTGGTTTTTGGAGAGATGGAAAACAAATTGGAATAGGAAAATGTTTTTTAAATGATAAAATTAAATATGGTTTTTGGAATGAAAATAATAAAGTTTTTTATTTTAATGAAGAATATTTTAATATTTATCTTAATTATTGGAATTTAAATGATATTTATTCTCCTTATCAAAAATATTTTAAATACAAATTAAGTGATATTCAAATATTTTTTGAAAATGATTTTTCTGAAATAATAAATTAATTTTTCATTTTTATTATTTTTTGTAAATGTTGTTTTTTGTTTTATTGAATATATATTATTATAATAAATATTGTATAAGAAAAAGGATGTTTATGTATTTAATAAAATAAATTTTTTTAAAAAAATTTTTTTTTGAATATTATTTTTATTTATTCATTTTCATTTTTATTTTCTTCTAAATCATTTTTTTCATTTTCATTTTCATTTTTTTCTTCATTTTTATTGTCTCTTTTTTCTTTTTCTTCTTTTTCTCTTTTTGCTTTTTCTTCCATTCCTTTTTCAGTTCTTAAATCTCTTAAAAGATTATCAGCTTCTTTTTTTGCTTGTTCTATTAAATCTTGTCCACCATTTCCATCCAAATTAAATTGTTCTCTTATTTTTTTAATTTTTTCTTCAGCTCTAGATAATTACTAATATTATTTTTACAACATTAAAAAATTAAAATCATCTAATTCAATTTCATTTTTTTTTAAAGACTTTGCATTTTTTAAAAAATTTGTTTTATCTTCAACGTAATTAAATTCTTTTTTAATTTTATTCAAACAATCTTTACTATCACAAATTGTATCATTATCTAAAAAAATATAAAAAATTTTTTACTTTTTTCTAATGCTTTAATCCAAGCTCTAATTAATTTTTTATTTACATATTTTTTCTCATTTTTATAATATTTTTCATCATTATTCTTTTTTTTATTTTTCAAATAATTATTCGAAGAATCTCCTCCGAAACCATCAGGAATTGGTTTATCATAATTAAATAAATCATCTAATGTTGTATAAATATTTTTCGTTTCAAACATTTTTTAATATTTTATTATATATTTTAATTAATTAATAAATTATACCAAATATAAATATTTATGACATATTAAATGAATAAAAAAAATAATAAAATAAAAAAATGAATATGTATAATCAAGGTTATTCTGGTATGGGAGTTAATACAAATATGTATCCTCAAAATGTATATACACAAGGTACAGTTTTACCAACTTTAAATACTGGTTTATCAGGTGGTACATTTCAAAATCCAGGTGGTTTCCTTCAACCAGGAATCCAAGGTGTTGGTGTAGGAGGATATGCAGCCCAACCAATGTATCAGCAACCAATGATGAATCAGCCTATGATGAATCAACCAATGTATCAACAACCAATGATGAATCAACCTATGATGAATCAACCTATGATGAATCAACCTATGATGAATCAACCTATGATGAATCAACCTATGATGAATCAACCAATGATGGGTCAATATGGAGCTTTTAATCCACAATTAGATTGTTCAACATTACGTAATTCAATGAGAGGTGTAGGTACTGATGAAGATACTATAATAAATTTAATATGTCAAAGAACAAATAGTCAAAGACAACAAATAAAACAATATTATATATCATCATATGGAAGGGATTTAATACAAGATTTAAAAAAAGAATTAAGTGGTAATTTTGAAAATGTAGTCGTTGCAATGTTTCAAACACCAGCAGAATTTGATGCAGAATGTCTTCATAAAGCAATGGCAGGTATAGGTACAGATGAAAGTGTCTTAATAGAAATAATAGCTTCACGACCAACATTCCAACTAGAACAAATTAAACAAGCATATCGTATGAAATATAATAAAGATTTAGTCCATGCTATAGAAAAGGAAACAAGTGGTAATTTAAAAAAATTACTAGTTTCTCTTTTATTAGCACAAAGAAGTCAAAATCAAGTACCAAATCAACAACAATGTATGATGGATGCTCAAAATTTATATAAAGCAGGTGAAGGAAGATGGGGAACTGATGAATCAATTTTTAATCAAATTTTCTCAACTAGATCTCCAGCTGAAATAGCATGTATTAATCAATGTTATGTTAGTCTTAGAGGGAAAAGTTTAGAAAAAGCAATTGATAATGAATTTTCTGGTGATGCTAAAAAATTATTTATGACTTTACTTAAAGTTTTAATTAATCCTCCATCTTATTTTGCTGAAAGAATTCATGATTCTATAAGTGGAATTGGAACTAAAGATAATAAGTTGATTAGGAATATTGTTTCTAGATGTGAGATTGATATGCCACAGATTAAACAATGTTATAGGAGTATGTATGGGAGAGATTTGTTAAGTGATGTTAGGGGAGATACTAGTGGGGATTATAAGAAAATTTTATCTGGACTGATTGCTAGGTTTTAAATTATTATTATTATTATAATATTAATTACATTTTTTATGATGTATATTATATAAAAGCAAATAAATTTTAAAAAAATTTTATCTCTTTTTTAAATACAGAAAAAAATATAAATAATGAATTAATAAATTTTACTTTTTATCTGAATAAATAAAGATTTAAATAATAACATATAATCTTTCTCCTTGATTTATAAATTACATTTAAATTTTATCATTATTTATGTTTTAATAAAATGTGATATTTTAATATATTTTCGATAATTTATTTTTTGTTTTATAATGTATATGATATAACAATATTTTGATTTATTCCCATATATTTCTTTTCCTTTTAAGATTTATTAATTTAATTATATTTTATAATAATATAAACTCAAAGAACAAGCATATAAAAAAATTGAATTTTTGAATTACGATCTTCATTTTCAAAAAATTAATATTTTTAATTAATAAAATTATTTTAAATATAAACAATATTAATTTCAAATAATAAATTATTTACAATTAAAATTTTTTTCCAATTTTAAACAAAATATAAATTTCTTTTATTATTTTCAATATTAGAATTTATTGTTATTATGGACTAATTATACCTTATTATTTTTTTATTCCATTATTTTTAAAATAAATATTTAATTAAATATTATATTATATAATAAATATAATTAACATTTGATAAAATAAATTGTTTTTTTTGGTTATTATTATTTAATTTATTTTTTATTATTATAAATATTTTTTAAATTTGTAAATATGTTTATGATATTATATAATTATATACAACTATTAATTAATATATATATAATGGGTTATTTAATTTTTACCAAAAAAATTTGTATCATTATCAATAATCATTCTAATATTTTCTAACATTTTTTGATAAGTCTCATAACAAGGTAATAAAATTCTATTAAAACAAGTTTTAGCTTGAATTAATTCTTTAGTATTATTAACTTTCTCAATGCAAAACTTAACAATTTGATTTCTAGAACTTTGTAAAACTCTAAAACCATTTAAAGGAGCTCTTGCCATTCCAGTACAAAAAGTAAAAAAAGTAGCCAATTGTTCAGGTTGAAGACTAATTAAAGCATCCCAAAACCATTTAATAACAATATCATTTTCACTATAACCACCAATATATTCTGTATTATTTCTCCAATCATTAATATCAATTTTTATTTGACCACTTAATAACAAATCAAATTCATCAACTGAAAAAATATTTAATTTATCAGATGGAATTAATGAATTAAAACCTTTTAATATTGCATCAATTTTATCTTTATGAATTAAATAAGTATAATATTCAATAACTTTATCAATAAATAAAAATTTATTTTGATTATTAATATAAGTTTTTCTACCATTAGGTATTAATTCAATTTCATCTAATTCACCAGAAATAGGATTTTTAATTAACCAACAAAAAGTTAAATTATCACTTGGTTCAATATGTTCTGCATTAATAATTTCTTTAAAAGAAATATAATAATCCATATCCAAATATTTAATATCTTCAATATCAATTGTTAAATGCATTAATTGTTTTAATAAAATATGATTTAAATTCTCATTTAAAATAACTCTATCTACTAATGATTTTGCAACTAATTTTCCAAATAATTCATAATATTCTAATTTTTCATTATCACATTCATATTCATCATTAATAATAATTGTATTTCTTCCTAAACTTTCATTATTATTCTCTTTAAATAATTTTTTATTTTTTGAAAAAAATTCTTTAAAAATACAAGAAAACCATTCTCTATAAACACCACCAACATCATTTGCATCTTCATCAAGAAAAAAAATATGTAAAGGTCTTTTTAAATTAATATCTTTATTAGTTTTAAATTGATTTAGTGAATCTTCTAAAATATTATTTCTAGAAACAACTAAAACTGGATTATCAATAATTTGATCAGAAATAACTTGTTGAATATAATTACTAACCCAAATTCTTCTATTTAAAAAAGACTCTTTTTTAATTTGTTCTTGTGTTAAATTTACAATTTTTTCAACTTCTTTTTTAGATAAAGTTATTTTTCCATTATTAATCCATAAAATATCTCCATTTATTTTTTTTGATAAAGTCCAATTTATATATTCTCTAATTTTATCATAATTATCTTTTTCTTCTATATTTGCTCCTCTATTTAATGAATTTACTAAATGCATTAAATGATTTCCTTTTGTATGATAACTTTTTTGATCTTCGTTATTGTCTTCAAAAATTTTTGGAACTCTAGATGTTATATAGGATTTTGAATTAAATTTTAAGGCTCCTAGTTTACTATAATTTTTTTTTGGTTCAGAATTTTTACGATGAAAAAGTGGTTTTTCTATTTCTGTTTTTGAACGATAGGTATTTGGGATTTTTTCTTCAGTTTCATTTGTCAAATTTATGTGTTTTTTCTTTTTTTTAGCATTGCTAATACATCCCATTTTTTTTTTTGTGAAAAATATATAGATTTTTGCTTTAATTAAAATATTGAATTAAAATTAATTAATAATTAGAAATAATTATTTCATTATATATATTTTTATATTTTTAATATTAATTTTTTTTATTCAATTATTTCATGTATTATAAAATATATTTAGAATAATTAAATAAAAATTATAAAAAATAAGAAATATCAAAAGACTTATCAATTTATTATAATTATAAATTTAAAATATTTATATTAAATATAATATAAATATATATTGATTATATTATTTTTATTATTATATCAATTATTTTAATTAATCACCATTCTTGTTTATTAAATAAAAGGATAAATCTTCATTTAATTTATTGAAAAATATATATATTTTTATCAATTAAATTTGATAAAAATGATAGTTATTTATTTGTTATTCTGACTGTACAAATTTAATATTTGATAAGGAATATTTTATAAATTTACAATTTTAATTTAAGGAAATGAATTTTGTAATAAAAAAAGAATGATTATGATTACAGATTATATTGGAAATAATAATATTAAAAAATATTTCACAAAACTATTCAAATTAATTAAAATATTTAGATAAGTTTATTAAAAAATAGTTGGTTTAAATAATTCTATTAATAATTTTTATTATATATTTTTGTATGAAAAAAATTTAATTTTTAGAATATTAAAAAGTATTAAAAATTTTTTATAAATGTTTAATATATGATGAAAGTGAATAATTATTATAATATATTCAAAAATAAAATAACAAAAATATAATTTCAAAATAGTTTATATAAATATGAAAAAAATTCTAATATCCAAAACTTACATTAATATAATTAAAAATATTTTAAAAATTAATTAAATAAATGTATTTACTTTTATCAAGAAATAATCCTTATTTAGAAGAATTAAATAAAAATCTCCAAGGACAAGAAATATCAAAAGATTTTGAAGGAATGGAAATTGATTTAAAAAATAGATTTAAAAGTAAAGATTCAGATATAAAAGAAAATTACAATGTTTCAAACTTAAGTAGTGAAACATTTACAGACTACGAAGATATTTCAAATGATACTTCAATATCAGCAAAATTAAAATCAAGTCAAATTGATTATGAACCAAATGTAAAAGGAAATAAATTATATATTAAAAAAATAACTTTATTTAAATATTACATTCACATTTTTGAGATTTCATCATCAATTCTAATAATACTTTCAGCAATATTATGTCAAATTGAAGATGATAAATTTTATGATAAAAATCTGTATACTAGAGTTGTTGGTAGTTTACTAATTAATTATATTAATACATATGGACCTAATGATGGATTTGAAATAATTTTTAATGATTCAAGAGTTAATTTAACTAATTTATTAGAATATAATGGAAATTCAATTTCAACATTAACAAATTATTTAATTCATAATTCATTTAATTTTAATGAAAATATTACAAATTTAGATATTTTAAAATCACATAATTTATCTCATGAAACATATAGTTTTATTATAGGAGAAACTAAATATCAAAATATTAAAATTCCTTTAGAAATTAGTGAAAAAGATCAAAATTTAAGATATGCTATTTTAATTATTTCATTAATATCAGGATTTTTTTTATTAGCAGCAAGATATTTATCATTTTATAGAGAGGAAAGATTAAGAAAAGAAACAGGACTTCCTTTTTATAAAAGTAAATATTGTTTAATATTATTTTTTGAAATATTATATATGTTAATTTTACCTTATCCATCACTTAAATTAATTTCAATTTATGCTCAATTAGATAATGTTCTTGTATTACCTTTATCATCTTTTTTTAATTCTTTATCTTCATTTAGATTTTTATACATTTTCCAAATGTTAAATGCAATTTCAATTTGGGATAATGTTCAAAGTGAACAAATATTAGATAAATATTCTATTAATGCCTCATTAATATTTTCAATGAAAGCACAACAAAAAAGTAATCCTTTTATCTTTTTATTATTTCTCTTTTTTACATTTTGTATAAGTTTCGGATTATGTGTTAGAATATTTGAATTATATTATTGGGAAAGTCAAACTTTATTTTTGCAAAATTGGAGATTTAGAATGAATGGTATATGGTGTGTTTTTATATCAATGACAACTGTTGGATATGGTGATTTTTTTCCTAAAACTCATTTTGGTAGAGGATTTATTATTATATCATGTGTTATTGGAATTTATTTTGTAAGTATGATGATGATATTTATGACTCAAAAAAGTATTTTGACAGAATCTGAACAGAAAGCTTATAAATTAATTACTAGATTAAAAACTAGAAATCAGTTAAAAGATACTCATTCTAATATTATTTATCATTCTTTAAGAATGATGATTATTTCTGCACAATATAAAAATCATATTATGACTGAAAAACAATTTGAAATAGTTTATAATTATGAGAAAAGATGTATTATTTATATTATTGACCAAAATAAAATATTATCAGAAAAAATTAAATCATTTGATATTATACCAACAAAAGATCAATTATTTGATATTTCTGAAAGAATTGATATTGATATTAAAGAAATTAAAAGTGAAGTTGATATATTACAAAAAATGAATACATCATTTGTAGGTTATACAGATACTCAAGTAATAATGATAAAATATTTAAAAAAATGTATTCAAAATTCAAAATTAATGTTTGATTTATTAGAAAGAAAACCATCATCTTTTGGTGATTTAGCACATATTAATAAAGATGAAGTAATTGAATCATTAAATAAAATATATAATGAGCATATTACTTATATTGAAAATATGGATAATGTAAATATAAATACAAATTTAAAAATTGAAAAATTATTTGAAGATAAAACAAATAATACAAATTCAAATTCAAATTTTGATGAATTTTATGCGAATGAATTAGAAAAATATCAAGTAACACAAGAAGAGTTTAAATCTCATTTTCATCCTTTATTTTTTGATACAAGTGATCAAGCTGTTAAAGCAATGAAAAATAATGCTTTGAAAACAATTAAAACAATAAAACAAATGAAAGAAATGAAAAAAAAAATAGATTCAGCATTATTAAGAAGAAGAAATGGAGGAGAAAAAGGTGACACAGATAATTCAGTAACAGAACAATATTTAGAAGATGAAATGGATTAATTAAAATAAAATTAATCAAATAAAAAAATATATAAATAATTAAATAAAAAAAATGTTTAATTATAATGTAAAGTAAAAAAATTCCTAATTTTAAATTAAAAAATATATAAAAAAAATATGAATCCTCTTGATAATGATAATATATCAAATATAAATCCTCCACAATCAGAAAATCAACAGCAACCAAATAATCAAATGCTTCAACAAGTAATAGATAATGATTTATATCCAGTAATGAAAAGAGTAGTAGAAAGAAAAGAAGGTAAAATTATAAATGATGGAATGCCAATTGTAAAATCAGAAGAAGAAATAAAAGAAGAAGAAGAAAGATTACAAAAAGAAAAAGAAGAAAAAGAAAATGAAGAATTATTACAAAAAGAAGAAGAAGAAGAAGAAAGAAAAAGAAAAGAAGAAGAAGAAAAACCATCAACAATACATAATGAGTTTAAAAATTTATTTAATAAAAATGTAATAACAAATAATAGAACTAGAAAATTTCTTTTATCATTTATTATTTTTAATATTGTTTTTCTTTGTATAGCATGGGAAGGATTATGTTTATATGGTAATTTATGTTATGGTGAATCTATTCATATGAAAGGTTGGATAAGTCATACTCTTTGTCCTTTAATTTTTATTCTTATTATTTTTAATATTTTCCTTTTTTTTTCCATTAATTATTTATCAAGAATTGCTATGAGAGTTTTTATTATTTTTAATTCAATTTTTACTATTGCTTCTATTGTTATAGCTGTTTTAACTATTATTTATGGAGTTATTAAAAAAATTGATGATCAAAGATATTATGAATTAACACCCAATTCTAAAAATTTTTACCACCAAAATGATGAAGAAAAAGGTATTAAGAATTTAAAAAATTATTATAGAAAAAGTATGTTGATTACATTTATTATTTTAGTTGTAATTATTGTATTAATGATAATTATTATTTTAATTTCTGTTAATTTTTATTTTGTTGTAACACAAACTGTTTTTGATTGGAGACCTCCTTTAAGATCAAGATTACATATTGATAGAGAACAAAGAATTATTAATTATCATGTGAAATATAATGAAGAATATAGGAAATTATATCAAGCTGAACATCCAAATGGAATCCAAGAACCAATTGTAAATAATATTCAAGAAAGAAATGAATATGATGAATTACCTCGTAAAAAAGAAGAAAATGATTTTAATGAAAGAAATGAATTACCTCAAATTTCAAATCAACAAAAAGAAAAAAATAAAAATTTACAAAATCAAAATCAAACAAATGAAAATTATAATAGTAATGATAATTTAAATAATAATCAAAATAATATAAATAATGAAAATCAAATAAATAATCAAAATAATATAAATAATCAAAATAATATAAATCAAAATGATAATAATAATCAAAATAATATAAATCAAAATGATAATAATAATCAAAATAATATAAATAATCAAAATGAGAATGAATTAAATCATGATTTACCCCAACCTTCACTTCAACCAAGAAGAAGAAGACTTCCTCCAATGAAAAGAAATGATGATGATGAACAATAAAAATTTTAAAATAAATATTTTTTTAAGAAATAAATATTTTTTTTAATTATTTATTTATTTGTTTTAATTTATATTTTCCTGTTTTATTATTTTGATTTGTATTTTTATTACTAATATATAAATTATTATTTTGTTTTTGTGTTTTACCTGCGTCAATAAATATTTTTGAACTTTTTTTATTTTGACTTAATCTCATTGGATTATTATTATTATTTAAATTTAATTTATTATTTACATTTGTTTGAGTATTAAATATTTTTTTATAATTCTTATATTCAAAAGAAATATTTTTTGATATTGAACAATTTGAATAAATTGGAAATGTTTGTGTAAAAGTTTCAAATGTTCTTGTTTTAAATTTGTTATAATGTATTATTGAAAAATTATTTTGTTTAATTACTTTAGTTTTATTTTCATTAAATTTATTCCTTATATTTAAACTAGGAAGAATTCTGACTTCATTTAAATATTGAATTGACAAATTATTAGAATTCCTTTCTCTAATTGGAAAATTATCAGAATTAACAAAATTTCTTACAATATTCCAATTTTGTTCATTTCTATTTCTATTATTTGAATTAGTATTAATTTCATTATCATTATTATTTAAATTAACATTTTGATTATTCATTGCTCTAATTTGTTGTTGAAAATTTGCTCCTCCTTGTCTTCTATTTATAATATTTATATTATTATTATTATTTTGATTATTTAATATTGAATTATTATGAATTAATCTATAACTTTGTGCAATTTCACCATTATTTCTCATTACTGGGATTTGAGTAAATCTTTCATATTGTAAAACTCTTTCTTTAAGTAAAGTTTCATTATCATTTAAATTATTAGAAGAATTAACTTCTGTTATTATATTATCTTTAAATAAATCTGGATTTTCATTAAAAAATTTAAAACTTAAATTCATTAATAACATTGAATAATCTAAAAATATTCTTCCAATTCTATCCATTAAAGGATATAATTGCATAATTGAAATATAGAATTTTTTTTTAAATCTTTCTTTATCAATTTTAAATGAATTTCCTAAATCATTTTTTAATAAATCAATTAAAGGAATTAAATTTTCCATTTTATCTAAAATTTCTTTTATTCCAATATTATTAATATATATATTAGAACTGTCATCTTTTTTATTTGGGAAAGGAGAAAAAAATCTATTATAAGGAGATTGAATAGTATGAGTTCTATATAAACAAATTCTAGGAGAATCTAAATTAATCCATTCATTTAATTCATTTGACCATCCTATAAAATGAAATAAACCTTTATTATTATTTTGATTTATTTCTATTATTTGTGCTTCACTCCATGTTTGAAATGTATCTAAGACATCTACCCATTGTCCTACTTTGAAATTAATATGTGATTTTCTGAGTGAATTTGAAACTTTGAAAAGTTTTGTTTTTGATTCATTTAAATCAGATTTACAAGAAATTAAAATGTTTATATTATTTAAATTTTGAATTATATTTTCTATACTATTATACATATTGAAATTTGAAGGTTTTAATAAATTTGCATATGAATCTGAAATTAATGAATCTTCAAAATTTCTATTTATTCTGAAAATATTATTATTATTATTATAACTATTAATAGAATTAATATTATGTATATTATTATTATTATTATTGTTATTATTTATTTGATTTCTTAATTGTAATAAATTAGTATTTATTCCATTATTCATCATTGATAATAATGTTAAATATTCTAATAATGTAGGTGGATTTCTTTGTTCATTTTCTATATTAGTATCATTATTATTATTTGGATTTATTCTTATTAAATGAATTACATCATCATTTTCTAATTTATAAACAGATAAACCATCATTATCTTTTAAAACTTTCCCTTGAAAAATCAATTTTTGATTAACAACAGGAATATTAATTTTTCTTCTTATAACTTCTTTCAATTCCAAAACTGATTTCCCTTTATTAATAACAATAGTAAAAATTTCATTATTAATCATTTTCACTTTAATCTCAATTTCATTTTCCCCATGTAAAGAAAGCATTTATAAAAAACAAATAAAAATAAATTAAAAAAAAATAAAATAAAAAAAATAAAAAAATTAAAAAAAAATTAAATATTTCAAAAAAACAAAAAAAACTTAAAATATTTAACCAAAACCTTAATTTTTACTTCTAGAAACACCAACAGTTTTTCCTCTTCTTCCAGTAGAACAAGTATGTTGTCCTCTAACTTTCAAACCAAAGTAATGTCTCAATCCTTTATGTAATTTCATTTTTTTCATTTTTTCCAAATCTTCTCTAATTTTAGTATCCCAACCATTAGCAACTTGTTGAGTATAACTTCCTTCCTTAGGATCTTTTTTTCTATTAAGAATCCATTTTGGTAAATGATGATTTAAAGGATTTGATACAACATCAATTATTTGTTCAATTTCTTTATCATTTAATTCTCCAGCACGTCTACTTGGTTCTAATCCTGCTTTTATTGTTACTGCGTGACCGAAACGACGACCTATACCCTTTATTTTACGAAGGGCATATGGGATTTTTTGCTTTCCATCAATGTTAGAGTTGAAGAGACGAAGAATGAATTTGAAGTCTTTTTCAGTTTTAAATTGGATTCTGCTCATTAAAATGGATTTAATGAATAAAAAATATTAATTAAGATTAAATATTATATTTTATTTAATTAAAAATAAAAATAATTTTTTTGTTTTTTTTTTATGAGGAAAAAATATAAAAAAAATATAAAGTGTATTTAAAATTTTATCAAATATAATTTTTAAAAAAATATAAAAAAATCTAAAATAAATATTAATAAGCATAATAAATAAATTATAAATTCAATATAATAAAAAGATAAAAAACAAAAAAAAAATGAATCAAACCCCAAATCAACAACAGCCAAATTTAATGGTTCCCTATCAAAGAACCTTCATAGGTTTATCTCAAAATCAAAATTCAGGGAATGATCAAAAAGAACAAAAATACGGTACGGTATAGGAGTAAATAATGGTAAAATTAGGTAGTGATAGGTTTCTTACACAAAACATGATGCTGAACCAGTCACTTTCCCTAAAGAGAAAAAGATACATTTTCAAAGTGGGAGACTGGGAATGTCCCAATCCAGATTGTAGAAACAAAAATTTTGCAAGAAGGACTAAATGCAATAGATGTGGTACACCAAAGCCAAAAAATGATTTTGAAAATTTTCAACAGGAACAAGAAGGTATTTTTTATTATTATTATAAAATAAATTATATTATATAAAAAAAGGTCATTTTGGTTATAGGAGTAAGCATTATAGTAAAGAGAAAGATAAAAGTAGAGAAAGGGAAAGAAGACATGAAAGGAGACATCATAGACATAGGAGTAGGAGTAGTAGCAGTTTATGTAGAAGTAGAAGTAAAAGTAGGAGTAAAAGAAGAAGTGATTGGAAAAACTTTGGTTATCAAAGAAGAGGGTATCTTGGAGGACCACCTGGTTTATTCAAAGAAGGAGATTGGAAATGTGATAGTTGTCAAAATATTAATTTTGGATGGAGAAATGAATGCAATAAATGTCATCTTCCTAAGAAAGATTTAGATAATAATAATTATAGAAATAATAGAATTAATAATTATGATAATAATAAAAATAGAAGAGATTACAATAATAATAGTGGATGGAATAATATTAGTTATGGGAATTTTCATGGGAATAATAATGGAAATAATAGAGGAAGAGATTCTAATTATAGGAAAAGAATTGATAACCAAAAATATTCTTCTAGAGGTAAAGGGAGAGATTATAGTAAGAGTTCTAAATCAAGTTCATCTTCAAGTTCAAGTTCAAGAAGAAGGAGTTCATCTAATGATTCAAGGAGACATTCTAGAAGGTCAAGTCAGTCTAAGTCATCTTCAAGAAGTAGGAGAAGTGAATCAAGGTCTAATTACTCTAGAAGTGAAAGCAGAAGTTCAAGATCTGTGTCATCTGTTAGTTTAAATAGAAATGAAAAAAAAAGTGATGATAAAAATGATAATAATAGTAATAATAATAATGAAGAATTTGAAAATGAAAATAAAACAATTCAAATTAGTACTACTAATAATAATAGCATGTAAAAAATGATAAGTGAATAAATATAAAAAAAGATTTTAAAAAAAAGACTAATTTTAAATATATAAAAAAACCTTATTTTTTTCTTAAATTATTTATAACTTTTAAAGCATAATTATTTAATTCTTCAGTTTTACTTGATTTAGTTAATAAATTTTTTTTTAAATAATTAAATCCTGTAGTAGTATTCATATAATTTTTACCAAAATTATATTTAGTTCTACTAAACTTACTCATTGTTTTATATAATGGAAATTTAGTTTGAGTTTTAGCTAAATTACTATTTATAATTGAAGCTGGTGTTAAATCCATAAAATGTGCTCTTTTAATTTTATCAACATGATGAAAATATTCAACTTTACCATTTCTAAATAATTTCTGAATTTGTTTTCTTTGTTTTCCAATTTGATCAATATCTTTATTAAAGAATGGATAATTATCTTCTAAATTTTTTATTACTTTTTCATCTATTTCAAATGAGTCTAAATCTTCATTTTCATTTCCAAAATCATTTTCATATTGTTCTGAATTTTTATTTGATTTTTTTGATTCTATTGTGTTTATATTGTTATTTTCTGTTTGGGATATATATGGAAATTCAGATGATTCATAATTATTTTGATATGATGTGTAAAATTTTTTTGATGTTATATTTGGAGATTTTAATGTATATAAATTTTCTTTTTGGGATTCTTTTTCTCTAAATTTAAATTTTCTATTTTTAGTTGAGAATAATTTATTAAATAAATGTTCCATTTTTTGACTATTAAATTTTTTTTTTCTTTCTTCTTCAAAAACTTTAAATTTATGCATTATATTTTCTCTTTCATATATATCATTATCATCATCTATAAATATTGGAATAACTTTTCTGTTTATTATTTTATATCCTCTTTTTTTCTTTTTATATACTGTTTTTGGTTTTGATTTTTGTTGATTTTGTAATTTTGGAAAATGTGACATTGTTTTTGAATAATGAGCATTTTCATTTTCAGAAATTATCTTCCATACTAATTTTTTCTTTTCAATATATAATTCTTCATCACTTAATTCCATAATTAGTTTTAAAAATTTTAATAAAAAATTATAAAATTAATTAAATAAAATTATTAAAAATATACACAAAAAAAAATATATTTCATTAAAAAGTATAAAAAACTATATTAAATCTTTATTTAAAATATCAATTTAAAATTGAAAATCAAACACAAAAAAAAAATACTAAATTAATTCATAAATTCTATTTATTATCAATTTCCTTCTCAATTAAATAACATTTAATCTCCTTTCCAGCTCCTTGAACAGGAACAATTTTATTAAAACTAAGACTATAAGGCATTTGTTGGCTTTCAAGTAACCTTTTAGTATCTTCTGATATATTAATCCTCCCAGGTAAACCAGAACTTTCCATTTTGTTGGCAATAAGTACATCACTTCCAAAAATATCATATCTAACAACAGTACTTCCAATAATTCCAGCAATAACTGCACCAGTATGAATTCCAATTCTCATATCTAAAGCTTCAAAATTGACTTTTTTTCTAACTTCTCTTATTATTTTTATCATACATTCTCCCATTTTGCAAACATTTTTTGCTTCATCATAATAATTTCTCATATTCATTGAAACTTTACCATTAAATCCCATTACTACATAACAATCACCTATTGTATGTACTTTATATACATGACATTCTTTAGTGGCATCATCAAATCTTTTAAATAATTCCATTAACATGTGTACTACTTCTACTGGTTGATGAGAATTACCAAAGTCAGTGTAACGAACTATGTCTGCAAAAAGTAAGGTTACTGTTGGTAATACATCTGCTACTGGAATGTCATCTTTCATGTTTTGAACTACATGAAGTGGCATTAGGTTAAATAACATTTTTTCTTTTTCTACTAAAGCTTTATTTTCTTCTTGATTTGTTAAGAAATCCATTGTACAATCATAGTAACTAAGACAAATTAATATTTGTTTCATTAAGCATAGGATTATAAAATATATGTTGTATTTTTTTATTAAGAAATTATCATGATTTATACATGTGTTTATTATGAATATTATTATATATAAAATATAATTATATGAAAGTTGAAGATAATTTAATAATCCACATGAACCTAATGATGTAATTATTAATATTTGTTCAGTTAATAAATTTGAAAAATATTTTTCATTAATTTTATTAAATGAAAATACTATTACTATAGTTAAACATATATATATTATCATTATAATATATGGAAATATTTCACTATAATTTTTTATTAATTTATGTGTTTCATATACAATTCCAACTAATATCATTAATAAAATTGCATTTATAATTATACAAATATAAATTGGAGCATCGTCTGTAATGGCATATTGACTAAACATAAAAATTCCAAATATAGATGAAATAATTAAATTCCCATTAACCAAAATAGATTTAATTTCTGAATGTTGAAACAAATTTTTTTCAAAACGTTCAAACCCATTTTTCGAAACAGAATCTCTAAATTTATAAAAAAACAATGAATTAGTAAAATAAGTATTTTTCTTAACAATACTTTCCTCATCTTTTTTTTCATTAACAATATTATGAGTTTTTTTCCTTTCATCATAATTATAATTCATATTAAGAACATCTTCTTGATTATCCATAATTAAATTATTATTACAATTATTTTTCAATAATAAATCTTGGGAATTTTCCACAATAAAAATAGAGCTATCAATACTATCTTTTCTATTATAACTTTCATTTTTAAAATTCCCTTGTATAGCTTTACTCTCTCTCCTACTTCCTTTAGTCCCTTGTCTAACAATAACAGGAACATTTTTAGTTATACTCCTCATTAACATATTCCCACTTGAATCTCTTCCTATTTTATTTTTAGAATCAATAACACCTTTCCTATGTTTTAAAGGATCATATAAATATAAATTCATCATTCCTTTACCTTTAACTTCTTTAGTCCTTTGTTCAAAATTTTTATATTTTTGTTTAATTTCTTCATATGAAAATTCAGAACAATTAACACAATTATCTCTTGAATTAGTACACATTCTAGCTGTAGTATTAACTGTATCACCAATAAGTGAAAATTGTGGTTTATGTTCACCTACAACTGCAGGTATAACTTTCCCAGTATGAATACCAATTTTAACTCTGATTTTATCACCTGATGTTAAAACCATTTTCATAACTAAATCAAGAATATCTAAACTAAATTCAAAACATCTTATTGCATGATGAGATGATAAAGTAACTGGATCAATATCAATTTCACATTCTTTTATACCACCTGCTGCCATATATGTTTTTCCTACTGTTTCTATTTTTTGCAAGCCATGTAATTGACAAAATTGATCCATTACTGAATATAATTCATCAAGAAATGTTATTAAGTCTTTTGGTGTTAATTTTGCTACTAATGAATCGAAGTCACTTATATCACAAAATACAATTGAGACTACTTGATATCCATATACTGCTCCACGTTCTTTTCTATTGTATTTTGCCCTTACGAAATCTGGAATTAAATTTGCCATTATTAAATTGTCTTTTTTTAATTCTATAGCACTTTTGTAATATTTTAAAAATTCTATTCTGGACATTAATTTGTTGTAATAGGAAAATATTATCATTGATAGTGTTATTGAATATATGTATATATGGTTATGGTATAATAATGGAAGGTTTGAATAAAGGAAATAATCATTTTTGGTTTTTTTTTTAAAACCAAATTCATTTAAATATATTGCTGGAGTAATTCCTAATAAATAATATATTGTGAATAAAATTGTTTGACTAAATGATTGTGGACTAAAATATAATGGAAATGATAATACTACAATTGAATGAATAAATAATTTACTATCATTATCTTTTTTTTCAACATATATTGAAATAATTTCTAAAGTTAAAAGTGAAAATAAATAAAAGGGAAAAATATGATTGAAATGTTTGAAAATAAGAGGAATAAGAATAAATAATCCTAAAAGAATATATGCAAATTTACAATAAATAGTAACTTTAAGATTCTTTGTTCCTACTATTATTATTTCAATACCCCAAAATATGAATAAAAAAATTAAATATGTAATAAAACTTTTTTTGAAATCTTTACTAAGATAATTTACATAATCAATTTCAACTTTTTTATCATTAAATCTTAAAAATGGTTTTTGCAATTTTAAATTTGCAACTTCTTCATTTGAAACATCAGCCATATTTTCCAAAGCAGGATCAAGAGATCTATTATTAATAAATATCTTTTCAAGAACTTCAGGATAAGAAATTCTATCAATTTTATCAATAATATTGGGCATTTCTTTAGCAATAGTAACAAACATTGAATTAAAATTTTTAAAGAAAGAATTATCCTTAATAAAATTAATAAAAATTCTTGTTAATCTAACAATAAAATCTTCAGAACCAAAAAAAGAAACAATATTCCTTCCTGCATATTCATATAAAAAAGTAATTACAATAACATCTAATCCGGCAAAAAAAAAAGGTACAAATATAAATCCTTCAACAATTAAATTTTGTATATTTCTGTCAAAATATGAAATAGCAAATAATATAATAAGAGTAATAATTCCTATAAAAATTTGAATAATATTAATTGAATGTAATTTCAAAGTATAAATTTTAAATATAACAATAACATAAGAAGTATAAACCATTACACCACAAAAAGTTTCTAATTCAACAGTTTCACCATTTTTTCCTAAAACGTAATCTAATTTATAAATAAAGAAATATAATATAATAGAATCTGCAAGTGCTCTAATTAATTCCAAGCCAAATTCTAAAATAATAATTTTTTTATCATAAAAATTATATTTATAAACATTGACATTTAAAAATATTAAAGTTCTTTCAACAGGAATATCAAAACAAAAAATAAACAAAATAAAAAAATTAATAACCAAAATTTCCAAAGCAAATTTCCCATATGATTCAATATAAAAAGTACTACCAATATTATTAGTATTCTGATGTAAAAAAATAGGAAGAGTAATCATAAAATTAGCATAAAAAGATAATAAAGCAATATTTCTAACTCTCCAAAAATTCCAAGTTCCATGAACTAAAATTAAATCAACAATTTGTGAAAAATTATTAACAATAACATCACAAGTATTTCTTACTTGCAAAATTTCTCTTGAACGAATTCCAATACTTAAATCAGCTTCTTTTAACATTGTAAAATCATTAAATCCATCACCAACTGCTAAAACTTTTGAATTTTTTGAACAATACATTTTTATCATTTGACAAAGGACAAATTTATCATTTGGAGTAAATTGATATGCTAATAAACAACTACAATAAGATAATAAAGTTGCTAATGATTGAAAATTTCTTTGATCATTACATATTTTATTAAAACAATTACCACTTAATAATATTGTTAAATCTTTTGAAGAATGTTTTATACTTTGTGTTTCTACTGAAACTCCTTTTCTTGTTTTCATTTTGTTTATTTTATCATTAGGGAATAAAAATTGCATTAATAACATACTCATTTTAATATCTAAATCTTCTGGTTTATCTTTATCAGAAAAATCACCTCTTATTGAATCTGGATTAAAAATTTTTAAATTTGTTCCTACTGATAATACATTTTCTCTTTTATCACCTGATGCAATCCAAATTTTTATTCCTGCATTATTTAATTTGTGAATTGAATATTTTAAATCACGTGATATTTTCTCTTCAAAAAATAATATTCCCATTAAAGTTAAATCTTTTTCATATTCTATTGCTAATTTTTTTAAATGTTCTTCTGATTTTATAACATAATTTTCAGCGGTTTTGAATTTATCTAAAAAATTACTTGTTTCTTCATTATTTAATTTCTTTTTACAATATATAAAATAACGATAACCAAATTTTGAAAGTTGTTTTATTTGTAAAATTGATTGTTGTATTTCATTATCAATATTTGCATTTGATTTATTTATTAATTTAAAAATTGATGAATCATTTGCTTTACATATTAATGTACTACCTGGTTCTTTTTCATCATGTATTAATATACTCATTCTTTTTCTGTCTTCAGAATATTTATTTAAACCTAATATTCCATAAACTTTCCTATCTCCTTCAATATCTAATGATATAAAATTTTTTTTTGTTTTATGTATTTTATAACCTAGTTTTGATAATGCTTTTAACATTCCTTTTTCTTCTGCATAAATTGAACCAAATGTTTTATTTTTATTATTTGTATATGTATTTTTTATTTTTTGATCTGTATATTTATTTTCAATTGTTCCATATTGTTTTTCTCCTAAATCTTGTAATTCCATTTCGTCATTATTTTTATTTGGATTTATATTATATGAATTTTTATCATTATTTATTAATTTTACTGAATGACATAAACATAAATCTTCTAAAAATTCTTTAATTTCATTTGATGTTTTACTATTTGAATGTAATTCCTTATATATATCAGTATTTTTTACATCTTCATTATTTTTAATTCTAAAAACATAGTTTTCATCTTTTTGATCTTTATTTTCGAATGAAAAAAGTTTACCATGAATTGAACAAATTTTTAATTTAAATTTCCTACAAGTTAAAGTCCCAGTTTTATCTGTTAAAATATGTCTAACTTGACCAAAATCTGCAATAGAACCATTATTTATAATTTCTACTTTATTAAAGTAATTTAATAAAACTTTTTCATCCCATTCAATAAAATATTTTAATATAAAATATGCAACTTCAATTAAACCAAACCAATCAAATGGTAAAATAAAATGAAAAGAAAGAACAAATTGAACACAAGATAAAAACATTTCATAAAATGGATCAGTATGTTTAGTTCTATGTTCATCAATATTCTTAAAAAAAAGATAATAATGATCATCTCCATAAGGTGATTTAAATGAATAATAACATAAAAAAGATTTATGTAATTCAATAAGTAAAGCTATAATAACAAGACAAACATAAACACTTATTAAAATATATTGAATAAATTTTAAAGTAACTCTTATAATTTCATTATCTTGTTTAATTATAACAGAATTAAATTGATTTTCTATTGAATGATGACCTTTATGATAATTAATATTTTTTTTTAAAGTTGATGTAAATTTTAAAGTCATCATTATTTTAGTTTCCATTCCAGTATAAACAACTAAACCATATATTAAAGGAATATTTTTAATTGTACTTCCTCTCATAACAAAATTTTCATTTTTAATATCAGAAGCTCTTGGAAAAGACTCTAATTTTAATCTACCATTGAAAACATGCATATTTGAATTTGGTTCTTCATATTTTAAAAAACCTTTTATATTTTTAACATATTCTGAAAATAAGATTTTTTTCATTACTGGAGCATGAGTATCATTACATGCTTTTTTCATAACAAATGAATCAAAAACTCCATTTACAGATGAATAATCTAGATAACATCTATGATTATGATCTAATGATTCTAATATTATCATATCAGCTGGAACAACTTCATCTTTTTTAACACATATTATATTCCCAACTTGAATATTTTTCCATTTTTTTTCTACAAATTTTCTACTATCATTATCATATACTCTTGCTTTTTGATTATTTATTTTTAAATCATTTAAAAAAATTTTAAAGTATTGAAAACATGAAAAAATAAATTCAAAACCAAAGATTATTAAGTGATATATTATTGAATAATGTAATTGTAAATGTGAAATATCATCCATTTGAAATAAAAAACATATTAGATAAAATAATGCTATTATTATTATACATATATTAAATGGCATTATTAATAATTTTGATGATACAAATCTAAAAAAACCTTTTAATGTATAAGGAATTGTAAATACTTTATTTTTTGGAAAATCATAATTTAATGGTGTTCCTCTATCAAATTCTATTTTTCTAGTCATTTTGGCTTCTTCTAAATAAGCATTTTCATCATTTATATTTATATTATTTGTATTTTGAGTAATAGGTGATTCGTTTATAAAACTACTCATTTTTATTTATTAATTTTTTAGAATAAAACAAAGAAAATGTAATTATAAAAATTATATTATCTTAAAAATCAATAATTTAATAATAAAATATATTGAATTAAAATTCCTCAAAAATATATGAAGAATTTCAATAAACTTATTTTGCAGAACTCAAAATTTTTAAATTTTTTTTGGTAAAATTTATGAAAATTGAAAAAAAAAGTTTACCAATCATTCAAATGGCATTGGAGCAGTGATTTCTATATGGACCTCAGGTTTAAACCCTAATGATGTAACTTTATAACCTAAATTATATATTGATATATGTGAATATCTTGGCTTTACATGATTTTCTCAAATAAAACTTATAAAGCCTCTTATAGGTACAAAAGAAGAAGAGCTTGAAGAGAAAAGGAGATAGATGGATGTGGAGTGCTTGCACTTTTGTCAAAAAAGTGTAATTGATGATATTAGTAAATGCAATGAAATACTTCTATCTATTTTTGGTCTAATAATCAAGTTACTGGGCAACTTTAATAATATAAATTAATGCATTGAAATAGCTAGATCGTGACATCCCTTTAGAATGAATGATTTTTTTATATGAGCTCATAGGTGATTGCCTAATAAGAGTATTCATGGCTCTCATTAGGAGAGACTAACTGTTTGTTATTATGGGAAAAAAAATTAATATAATTAGAAATAAATTAGAAAAGATAATGTTAATATATTTTAAATAAAAATAAAATTATTTTTAAATGCAAAAGAAAAGAAAATTTAAAATGATTAATTGAGGATTTATGAATTTATGTACAAAAAAATATAAAAAAATTAGAAAAAGAATATTATAAAATAGAAGATTTATCTTTTTTTTTATTATAAAATATTGATTATATTATCTCATTACTTAATATTTGATATAATAATTAAATTTATTTTTTCAATTTAGTTTAAATTTGAAATTATCATTTTTTTTATTATTTGTTAATAGATTTGAATATTCAAATTCTTCTTCTTTATATTTTTTTTTTTTAAAAATAATAATATGTCCTTAAATTTTTAATTTCTCCTTTTAATTTCATCATTTTGCTATTTTTTCATTTTTTGTTTTAACATTTCTTAATTTTATAATATTCTTTTTCTAATTTTTTTATATT
>JAJJLH010002229.1:0-32469 GCA_023806865.1 Isotricha sp. YL-2021a | reverse complement strand
ATATATTTAAAGAAAATTAAATAAAATATAAGAAAGATATAAAAAAAATCATATATTAAAAGATAAAATTTATTTTTATAATAATTATAAAAACTCAAATAAATAATATTTATTTATAATAAAGTAATTTAAATATTTTATTTTTTTTAAAGATTATAAAATTGAATAAAATTATAAATTTTAATATATAAGTTTTTAAATGAATTTTAATTTATAATTTATTTTCAAAAAAATACAAATATTTTTTAAATAAATGAACCAAAGTCATTTTTCATTGCAAGAAAATAATAAAAATTGGATAAAAAATATAAAAGATTATGAATATAGTAAAAAAAACTTAGAATGGAAATATAATCCAAAACCTCAATCTTTTACTCATAAACAAATGGCATATAATGATATTAGTTTTAATCCAATAACCCAAAAATATTTAGATAAAAGTATTGAAAATGAATTAAGAATAATTGAAGATAAAAATTTAAAAAATTCTTTAGCAAAAAATTATGATAAAAGAATGAAATATCAACAAACTTTTGATATTATAACTTTAGAAAATAAATTAAAAGATTTAAATTATGAAGAAGAAATTAAAGAAAAAAAGAATAGAAATGTTCTTCAAGATTCAAATGCTCCATATAATATAATTTCAAATATCTCTTTAAATAATCATAATATAATTCCTCCTAATT
The DNA here is from genome assembly GCA_023806865.1 of Isotricha sp. YL-2021a. Classification (NCBI taxonomy): domain Eukaryota; phylum Ciliophora; class Litostomatea; order Vestibuliferida; family Isotrichidae; genus Isotricha; species Isotricha sp. YL-2021a. The sequence continues at coordinate 31,780 of JAJJLH010002229.1, read as the reverse complement.
TAAGAAAAATATATCCTGAATTTAAAGAAAAAAAAAAACCATTAATAACAAAATCATTTTTATATAAAGATTATGATATTATAAATAATAAATATAAAGTATTAGATGAAGAAAAACAAAAAATTGATAAAGAAATTGCAAAATTAACAATTTCAAATCAATTAAATAATAGAAAAGATTATGATTTTATTAAAAATAGATTTTATAATGATGAATTGAATAAAATTGAAGATGAAAAAATAAATAGAAAAAATGAAAATTTAATTCCTTATAAAGGTCAAAAATATAATCCAATAAATATGAAAATTTATGATACAGAAATATTAAATAAAGACTCTCAAGAAAATACAAAATTACAAAATAAATTTAAATTAAGAAAAGATTTAGAAATGTTTTATAATTATCAAGAAGAAAATAATTTGAAAATTCAAAAAAATAAAGATATAAATCATTGTGATTATAGAAAATATGCAGATATTGATAAAAGAGGATATAATATATTAAATTTTGAAAAAAATTATAATAAATATCATGATAATTTTCAAATGAAAAAATGTATTGAACCATGGGATTATTTAAAAAAAAATGCAGGAAAGAATGAAACTATATCAAAAAAGAAATTATTTATTAATGAATTAAGAAAACAAGAATTAGATGAAAGATTAAAACAATTTAAAATTAATAGAAATGAAAGTGTGAAAAATTTAATGAATATTAAAAATGAAGAAAGATTTAAAATAAAAGAATTAATTCCAAAAAGTAATAATAATAAAAATAAGCAAATTAATAAATCATATTCTCAACCTAATATATTTATGAAAAATAAGGATGATTGGTTTAATGGTAATAAAACAATTTTTATGGAAGATATGAAATATCCAAAAAAAAGTTTATTTCATGATAAAGAAAAAAATGATTAATAATTTTATAATTTTTATTATTTTTTTATTTTATTATTTTATTATTTTAATTAAAATATTTTTTTTCCAATTAAACAACAAATAATAATATAATTAAATAAATGAATAAAAGCTCTAGTACAGGTGAAATTATTAAAAATAGAAATAAAAAAAATATAAAAGGACCAAAAGTTTTTTTAAATGGAGTTTTAATTCAAAATTCTTTTCATAAAAAAGGAAAAGAAAAAGAAAAAGAAAACTCAAATATTAAAAATTTAAAAACTCCTTTAAATTCAACGACTAATAAATCTAATAAATCAAATAATCATACTAAAACATTTTCATTTGAAATAAATCCTGAAATTGATAATGAAATAAATGATTTATATAAGCAATATTATCAATCTAAAAATTCAAGAAAAAAATTTGAAAATAATTACAATCAATTATCAAATAAATTAAATTTACTTAAAAAAGAAGAAAAAGAAATAAAAGAAAGACAAAATATTATTATTAAAAATATTGAAAAAAAAGAAAAAATTCAATCTCAAAATTTAGAAGAAAAAGAATATTTAATTAAAGGTAAAATTAAAAAACAAGAACAATTAAATAAACAAAGAATAAATAATATTACAATAAAAAATGAAAGAGATAAATGTCTTAAAAATTATAGAAAAGAACTTGCAAAAATGAATTTTGAAATTAATTGTCAATTAAAAGAAAAGAGAAAATCTAATTTTGAAAAATATCAAAAACAAAAAGAAAAAATATTAAAAGAAAAAAAAGAACATGTTAATTTAATAAATCATCAAAGAAATCAAAGTTTAGAAAGTAAAAAACAAAATGAATTTGAGAAAAAATTAAAAATAAAAGAAGATTTAATTAAAAAAATACAAGAAGAGGAAAATAAAAAATTAGATTTACAAAAAGAAGTTAATTTATTTGAAACTGAATCAAAAATATTAATTAATAATATCAAAAATTTAAATCATGATATTCATAAAAAATAAATGATGAAATAAAATATTTTTAATATTTTGTTTTTTTGGTGAAAATTTATAATTTAATATGTAAAAAAAATATTATATTAAAATTAATATTAAATTAAAAATCCATTACTAAATTTTTCAATTTCATTTTTGGGATAAAGATGTTCTACACAATTTTCTCTTCTTAATTTATCTAAAAAACCATTACTATTATTAATAATTATATTAATAGTACTTAAATTTAATTTTTTTTTGTTTTTATTTGAATTAAATCTAAAATCATTTTTTTTATTTTCCTTATTTAATATTAATGTTTTTTTAAAATTTAAATAGGAATCAATTGCTTTATTTTTATTTTTTTCATTTTTCTCTTCAATAACACTTTTATATTTCTTTTCATTTGGAATAATATTTTTTTTTTTCATAATTATTGAATTATTATTATATCTTAATCCTTTTTTCATACATTTTAATTCACATAAAGAATTATTTAACGAAGTTGAATTTTTATTAAAAGAATAGGTAATAACTTTATAATAATCAAAATTAGGAGAATATGAACTTTGAATTTTTTTTGATTTTAAATTTGATAAATCACTTATTTTTCTTTTACCAGATAAAACTTGATTTAAATTTACTTTTGTTATATCATTAAATATTTCATAATCTTTTCTTATGTTATAATCAGGCTGTAAGAAACTATTTCCAAAATTTTTACAGTCTTGTGATAAATTTATAGACATTGATAAATTTCTTCTTAATTTTTTTTTTGGATTTTTCACTTTTGATTGTATTGAATTTACTCTTATTAAATCATTTTTACTTTTTTTGTTTTTTAAACGATTTATTACATATAACATTTCATCATATTTATCATTCTTTTTTATTAAATAAGAACCATTTAAATTCTAAATATATATTTTAATTTAATTATAATTCTTACTTTAATTCTCTCAATTGAGTTCATAATTTTCTTATTACAATATTTTAATTATTTTATTTATTATGAAAAAATATTAAAAATTTTTTATTATAGAAACAAATATTAAAATATATATAAATAAATAATAAAATTTATAAGTATTTAACTGTTTCCTTTAATAAATTCTTCTAAAATTGAAATTTTTTTTTCAAATTCATCTAATTCACTTTGTTTTATGTTTTGAATTTCTTTATTAATACTTCCTTTATAAATTGCAAGTAAATTCTCTGCTTCTTTTATACATTTATCATATTCATCTTTAAATTTAGAATAATTTTCTTCTATTTCTTTTCTATGTGATTCAAGTTCTTTTTGTTGAGTTAAAGAATTTTTTAAATTGTCTAATAATGTTTTTAGTTTATTTTCAAAATCTTTTTTTTCTTTTTCTGATAAAGATATTACTCTTTGTAATTCATTTGTTACACCTTCTATTGTATCTGTATTAAAGATAAAATCAAATTTTATTTTTAAAGTTTTTCCTTTTTTTTTTTTCATTAAGATTATTTTTGCAATATTTTCATTACTTTTTTCTTCATCATCTAATTTAATATTAATTTCATTTGCATTATTATTTAAATTATTTGTAATATTTGTTGTACTTTTAGGAAAATTTAATATTTGTTGTTTATTATTTTCTTTCTTTTCTTTTTCAATTTGATCTTTATTACTAGCACTATTATATTTAATAACTTTTTGCTTTACTTCATTCTCATTTATATTCTTTTTTTTCTCTAAACTATGATTAATATTATTATTTTCATTATTATTAATATTTATATTATTATAACTATTATAATTAGGATTCGTATTAATTGTATTATTATTAAGATTATTATTTGAAACTATATTATTACTTTTTATTCTAGTAAAAGGATTATTCATTAAAGGAATTTTATTATTTGTAATAGAAGTTTTTTCCTTATTCTCATCATTATCATTTTTAACCAAAGGATAAGCTAAAGCAGGATAATTATTTTCCTCACTTTCCAAATCATTCAAAAACTCATTTTGTAATAAATCACTAGCATTAGGTCTTTCACTTTCACTTTTCAAGCATTCCTTAATAAAATTCTTTAACTTTTCATTTCTAATTTTATTCATACACAAAGGATAAATTTTCTTAACAACCTTATCACAAATTAATAAAATATTCCCATCACATTCCTTATAAGGTTTTTCTCTAGTAACCATTTCAAGCATAGTCATTCCAAAAGAATAGATATCAGCTTTAACAGTATATTTCCCTTGATAAACTTCAGGAGAGCAAAATTCAACAGTTCCAGAAAAAGTTTTAGCATATTCAGAACTTTTTAACATTCTAGAAAATCCCAAATCTCCAATTTTAACTTCTCCAGTAGCTTTATTAATTAAAATATTATCACATTTTATATCTCTATGTATAATTGGAGGATTAAATTCATGTAAATATTTTAATCCTTTTAATATTTCTTGACACCATAATTTAATAACTCTCAATCTAGGATATTTATAAATATTTAAATAAGCTTTTAATGAACCTCCATTTATTAATTCAGTTATAACTACAATTTCTTTTTTTTCTTGTAAATAAAATCCATATATGAAACTTAATATATTTGGATGATGTACTAATTTTAAAATTTCAATTTCATTTTTTATTGTTTTTAATGCTTCTTCATTATTTGATAAATTATTATTTACATTTATAGCATTCCATGCTACTTCTCTTCCTTCATCTGAATCATATGCTATATATACAGTTTTTTGAGCTCCTGAACCTATTTTTTCATTAAAATGATAAAAACGACCTTGTGGACTTCTTTCTACTATTTTTCTCTTTTCTTTTATTTCTATTTCTCTTTCTGAAAAACTTTCAGAATTTGATTCTTCTTCTTTTTCAAATTTTTTTTTTATTTTTAAATCTTTTATTGTAATAATATTACTCATTTTTTTTGTTGGTTTTAAAATTTTTTGCTTTTGAGGCTCGTTTATTACTTGAGATTTTATTAACATGTTTTTATGAGATGGTGTATTATTGTTTGATGATGAGTTTCTTTCTTCATCTGTTTCTATGTTTTTATCTGAAGATATTTCTTCACTTGATGTTTCTACTTTTTGAGGTAATGAATATACTTTTATTGGGTTGTCATTTTTTATGTTAAATTCTTTTTTTTCTTGTTGATTATTATTTTCATTTTCCATTTTTGAAAAAATAATAAAAAAAAAATATTTTTTACAGAATATATATTTATTTTTAATATTATATGACTATAATAAAAATGATATATTTAAAAAGGATGAAAATTAGTTTTTTTTATACCAAAATTTTTTTTCGTTCAAAAAAATAGAATAAATATCTTAATAGACATTTATTTATTTTGATTATACATATTGTTTAAAATAAAATCATTACTCATATTATTGTTAATACCAATATTTTGAAAAGTATTATTATTATAATAATTATTATTATAAATAAAATTATTATTGGGAACATTATATAAATCATTATTTGAATTTTGAATTAAATTCATATCAATAATATTATCTTGCATATTAAAACTATTTTGAACATTATTATTATTATTTTCAGAATTACCTTTATCTAAAATAATTTGACCTAAATAACTATAAGTAATAATTAATCTTGAATATAATTTTAAACCAAATGAATAATATTTTAATTTATACAAATGTGGTGCTATAACTTGTAACATAAATTTTTGTGTATTTTTATCTGCTCTTTGTAAACTTTTTTGAAGTACATAATTCCCAAATTTATCAAATAAAATACTTAAAATTATTTTTTCATTATTTAAAGAAGTAATTAAATCTTTACATATTTTATTAGGTGCTTTTTCTAATATTTTTTCAACAACATTTGATGAAAATTTTTGTTTAGAAAAATTTTCAATATCAGTAATTAATATATTATTAATAACTTCCATAATTTTTTCATCATTAAAAGAAATAATAAATTGAATAATATAATTACCACATTTATCACTAATTAATTCCTTACAATAATTAAGTAAATTATCAATAAGAGGTTTTCTTTCATTAACATCAATTTTTTCAATACATTTTTGTAAAACACAACATCCATGTTTATGTTTAGAAATATTAAGAATATTATCACAAATTTCATTTAAAATTACAGAATTAATATATTTATTTTTTAAATTCATTAATTTTAAAATTATATGACTACCATTTATATCAATAATTATTCCTTTTACAGTTGGTTTTATTATATTCATAAATGTTTTTAATAAAATTTCTAAATTTAAATAATCAATTAATTTTTGAATTACTCTTGTTCCATATGAATTAATACAAATTTGATAAAAATCTATTTGAATTAATGCCATAAATTGTAAAAATTGTTCTTTATTCATATAATCAAATAATTTTTGAATAAGATAATTTCCAAATGAATCATTTATTATTTCTAATATATTTTGAAATAAATTATTTAATATTTTTGGTACTATTTCTGGTTGTTCTTCTATTTTTTTTTGTATCCAACGACAACTATTTTGTTCTTTACTTAATGAGACACAATTTTTTATTAATTCATTTAATGACATTGATGAAAAATTTGATTTTATATTTGTATTTGATTTCTTTTTTTTTTTTTGTTGGATATTGTTATTATTTTCATTTTCATTGAATGAAAAAACAATTTGAGGATTATTTTGTTGTTGCATTTGATTTATCACCATCATATTTAAAATATTTTGATTTGTATTCATTGAAGGTGGATAATAATTTATTGTTTGATTTGGAATATTTGTATTTACATTTAAATTAACTATTGGATTTGGTGGAATAATAAATTGAGGAATATTTTGATTATATATATAATTATTATCTTGGGGAATGGGATTAACATTATCATAATAATTATCTTGAATATTTAAATTTTCTTGTTCTTGTTTTTTAGGATTATAATTATGTACATAGTAATTATACGCATTTGAATTTAAATTTTGATTTATATTCTTTTTTTGTGAATAAAAATTGTTAAAATTATTATTATTATTATCAATATTTAAATTATTATTATTAATATTATGATTTAAACTATTAATACTTTTTTTAGATATATTCGAATTATCATTATTATTATTTGAATTATTTAAAGTATTTGTCAAAATATCTTTTTCATTATTATGAAGATTAATAATATGCTCAGTTAAATTATTATTATTATTATGAAGATGAATAGGAGAATCATTAGAAACATTATTATTAAAACTAGGAGAATTATTAAAAGGAATTAAATTATTATTATGATTATTTCTAATAGTAGGAGAATTATTTTTAGAAATTTGACTATTATGAAAATTAAATAATAAACTGGAAGGTTGAGTTTGAGAATTATTATTATTTAATAAAAAATCATTAGGTTTAGTTAACTTTTCATTTTCATTATTAACAGGAGTATCACTACCTAAAAAACTATTATCATAATATTTTAAAAGAGAATTATTTTGTACATAAAAACTAAAATTATAATTATTCTTATTTTTATTCATTGGAGTATCATTTTTAGAATTATTATTATTATATTGAGATTTAAGTTGATAATTTCTTCCTGAATCATCTAATAATTTCATTATTGTTAATTTATATTCTCCTAATCCAGAAGGAGTTGGTTCTTCTTTTTCTTCTATTTTTGCTATTGGTGATGAATCTTCAAAGTTTAATCCTCTTATTTTTGATAATGTCCCATTTTCTTTTGAATATTTTTTATCAAAATCTAATCTATTTACTTTATCTTTTGATTCATCATTTTTTGATGTTGGAGTTGATGAATCACATTTTGGAATTGCTTTTGCTATATTTGTTATTTCATTTTCTTTTATCTGGGAGTCATCTTTTATTTTTTGGGTTTTATTATTTTCTTCTTTTGTTTTATTTATTTCTTGATTGTCTGAATTCATTTATTTTTTTTTTTGATTTAATATTTTATTTTGCATAGTTTTTTTCTTCTAGATAAAAAGTTATTTAAAAATTTATTTATAATATTTAAATTTAATTATATATAAAATAAATTTCCATCATATATTAAATTTTTTATAAAATTATTCCATTAAAACTTTGAAAAGAATAAAATAATTATATATAGCTATATTAATTATACTCTTTATATATATTCTTATAATTTAATTATTGAAAAAATATTTTTTAAAATGTAGATTATTGTATAAATTTTATAATAAAAATATTATAAAAAATAATGTATTTTTTTTTTATCTTTAATATTTATAAATAAAAAAAATTAATTTTTTGAATTAAAAAAAAATATTTTTTTCATTTATTTTATAATTTCTAAATGTATAACTCAATTTTTTATTTGATAAAGAGGTATTAGAAGTATCTCTTAAAGAATAATTATTTGAATTATTAATTCTTTCTGAATTTTTATTTATTTTTGGTTTAAAAGGATAAATAGGAGTATGTTTAAGTTTATAATCAATTTTTTTATTCTCTTTACAATAATTTGCAATTACTTTCCTTTTTTCATAAGGTAAAATATTATATAATTGATTACAAATAGATATAAATTCTTTTTGATTTAAAGATTCATTATCTACTTTTATTTCATTAAAAATAGGTGATAATATTTCATATATATTATTTGGTAATTTATCTTTATTAATTGCAGTACATTTTATTATTCCATCATCATCACCATCAAGTAATTTAAAAATTTTTTTAAATGATTTTTCTTTATTATGTAAAAACAAATTTTTAGATGATTCATTTATTTGAGGATTTGAAAAATAATTATCATAAAGTTTCTTTTCTAATTCTTTTTTATTTTCTTTATATAAATCATTATAAATATATAAATTAGTATAAGGATCATTTTTTGAATTAACTTTTTCAATACTTACAGAACGAATATTATTATTATATAATTCTGGTTTTGTTAATTGATTTATTTCTTCTTCAATATTTTGTTTTATTTTCTTTAAATGTTCTTTTGATTGATTTTCATATTGTTGAAGTCTAATAGAAAAACTTTCTTTAATTTCACTATTATCATTTAATTTTGGTTTAAATGAATATTTATTTTCTAATTCTTTTTCTAAATTATTTCTCTTTTCTTTATAAAAATTATTGTATTCATATAATTTTTCATATCTTTCAATTAAATATGAATTTTCTTCTTCTTTTTTATTTTTAAATTTATAATTTTTATTTATTTTTGGTTGAAAAGTATATTGTTTTTCATTTGGATCTGTTTCTAATCTTTTATTAAATAATTCTTTTATTTTTTTTTCTTGATAATTTTTATAATTTTTTATTATTTTAGAATTATCAAATTCATTTCCTTTTCTTTTTAAAATAGCTTCATAACTTATTTTATTAATTTGAGGTTTAAATGGTAATAATTCATCTTCATCTTCTTTAATATTATTTCTTAATTTTTCTAATTTTTTTTTCCCTTTTTCTTTATATTCTAAATTTTTATCATATACATTTCTATAATTAAAAACAGGTTTATTTATTTTTTTATCATTTTTAAATAAAAATTTTTCAATATTTCTTCTTGCTTTTTTTTTTTTATTTTGATTTTGATTTTTATTTTTATTTGAAATATTATTTGATAAATAATATTTATTATCATATGTTTTAACAATTTCATTTTCTAAAATATGAGAAGGCTCAATTTTACTATGACCATTATTATTAGAATAAGGTTTTTGTTCAGTTTGAAAATTTTTTAAAAGATTTGTAGTATTTATTGAACTTTCTTTTTTAAATTTATTATTATTATTTTTATTTTTTTTTATAGAATTAGTATTATTTGTTATATTATTAAAAGAATATTGACTTTTGTTTTTTAATTTCTGATAAAGTAAATTATCATTTAATTGATATTGAAATAAACTAACAGAATTATTTTGATTATTTAAATTTATATTTGATTCCTTTTTTTTTAGACTACTAGATATTTTATTTAATGAATGTGTTTTATTAATATCGTTATTTTTATTATCTGAAATATCTTTTTTTATCTTTTGACTTTCATTTTCTTCTTCTTCATTATCTAATTCATTTAATTTTTCTTTTATTAAATCTTCAACTTGATTTATTATATCATCCATTGTATCATAATCTAATTTATGACTCATACAAAAATCATATATATCCTTTTTAGTATTTTCTAAAGAAAATAATTTTAATTGTTCAACTTTCCCATTTCCAATATCAATTGCTAAAGTAATAACTGGATTTTTAGAATCACTCTCATCATTTTCATTTTCTTCATATTCATTTTCTTCATCTTCATTATCATTTTGTTCATTTTCTTCATTAATTTCATTATCAGACATAATAATATTTTTTTATATAAAAATTAAAAAAATTTAAAAAAAAACAAAAAAAAAAATAACATTTTATAAAAAAAATGATAATGGATAATAATTCAATAAATGAAAATGAAAATAATGATGATGGAGATAGAATAAGTATTAATTCAATAGTTTCAGAACAAGCAGATTTTGATAGTGATATTGAAGCACCACAAGATCAAATAAATCAAATTGATAAAGTATTATTAAATCATGTAGTAAAAAAGATAAAAGTTCCTGGAAGAGGAGTTGATAAACCATCAAAGCTAGATTTTATTAAAATCAATTATGAAGTTTATTTTAAAGATAATAAAGAAAATCCTATTATTGAAAAAAATCAAATAAATAATTATTTAAATAAAATTGTTTTACCTTATGGTATTGTTAAAGCTATTACTTTTATGAGAAAAGGTGAAATGTCTATTATTACTTTAGAACCAAAATATGGTTTTAGAAAAGTTACTTTTGATAAAATGAATAGATATATTGAAACTAATAAAATTATTTTAAAAGAAGATGAAGATTTAGAAAGTTTATTAAAAAAAATGAGTGAGAATACTTTAATTTATGAAATTGAATTAATTGATTATACAAAAATATATGATTTAACTGGAAAAACGGAATTATTAAAAAGAATATTAATTCATTCTAATTATATTAAAGGAACAAGTAGACCTGATAAAGATTCTGAAATAATATTAAATTTATCTTTGTATCATAGTTTAATTAAAATCATTGATATTGAAAATATTAAAACATTATGTAATGAAATCAATTTTTCAGATTTAGAATTAATAATAATAAAATCAATGAAAAAAGGTGAAAAATGTATTGTTGATGTTAGAAGAGATTTATTTAAAGAATCATGTCTTAATGAAAAGAATAAAAATAATATTTTAATTAAAGAAATTAAAAAGAAAGGAATTAATATAGAAGATTTATTTAATGGTAGAATACAATATGAAATTGAATTAATTAAATTTAAAAATAATTTATCACATTTTTATTATAAAGAAAAAGAATATTCAAAATTACAAATTATAAATGGAATAGGAAATCTTTCTCCTTTAAAAGATTCATTAATAATGCTTGCAAGTGAATTATCAATAGGAAAAAATAATCAAATTATTTATTCTGACTTTAATAAAAAAAAAGATGATTTTATTAAACAAATTAAAGATTTAAAACATAAAATTAAAAAATTACCTTTTTATGAACAACAAATTCAATTTATGATTGATGAAGAATTAAAAAATAATAATTATGATTTCCCAATTTATGACCCTTTAGAAATGAATTTTCCAAATTTATTCAGAAGAGATATTTTAGTTGGTATGAAACCTTTAAATTTAATGACTTTAAGTTTTACTATTGAAAAAGATAATTATGAAGATAATTATTTTCAATTGGGTAAAGATAGAAAATGTTTTGATGAATATTTTAATTTTGAAAGAGAAAAATCAATTAATGTACAATTTACTTGTTGTCTTATTAATTTTGAAGAAAATTTATTTGTTTTACATAATAAATTAATTGAAAATAAAGCTGAAAAATTATTATATTATAAAAATATTTCTAATGATTTTTATAAAAAAGGAATGATACATAAATCAAAAAAAATAAATAAAAAAATTGCAGATATATATATTAAATATGTAAATTTAGATAATAGAAATCATATTGCATATAATGATCAAGTTATTAAAGAAATTGAAGATGTTACTAAAACAAAATCATATAATAAAGAAATTGATGATATTATAAGGAAAATAATGTCAAATTTAGTAATTTTTTTATATAAAATGGGAAGAAAAGATCAATGTTTAAAGTATATTAATGAATTTTTAAAATTATATCTTAAAGATGAAAAAGTTGAATATTATCAATATTTAATTTCTTATGAGAGAGGTGAATATGAAACATGTAAGAAAATACTTGAAAATTTAATAAAATTAAATCCAAATGAAAAAATGTATAAAGATAATTTATTAAATATAGAAGAAAAAATAGGAAAAAATAAAGAACAACATTTAAACTATATGAAAAAAATGATAAAAGCAAACCAATCATAATCAATAAAATAATAAAATATAAAAAATATTATTTGTATTAATAATTTATTATAATATTTTACACAGAAATAAAAAATATTACAAAAAAAAAAAATAATAATAAAAATAAATTATGAACCAAATAAAGTTCCAGATACAACTTGATATTTTCTAAGAGTAGTACTTTTAAAAACAGTTTTAATAAATTTAGGAGGACCTAATTGTTCAATAGTCAAAGTTAAAAAGTCTTCAGTTTCATCAGCTTCTTGTTTTAATTTATCATTAACTTCTAAACCAAAATCATTTTTTTCATAATCTTTCCCAGTTTTTCTAATTCCTTTTAATCTAACAATTCTTTGTAAATTTCTAAAACTAATTGGTTCTTTTGAACTATCAAAATTTTTTTCATCCTCATTTTTTTCTTCATAAGGTTCTGAATCTATTTTACAAATTAAATCTGCAAATTTTTCAGAATTATCTTTAATTTTTTTTTTTAATTTTAATAATTCATTATTTTTAAAATTATCAAAATCTATATTTGGAATTTTATCATTATTATATTGTGATTGGAAAAATTTTTTTACCCATTTATCATCTTTATACATATTTGATAATAATTGTATTTCTTTTGTTTTTTTTAGACTTGAATGATTATTTAATGTATGTTTTAATTTTTCAAAATTTTCTAATTGAATTTTTGTTCTTTTTCTTTTCATTGATTCTAAAATATTAAAATATTTTTCACTTATTTGAGATAATTTCTTTGAAAAATTTATTGATGATGGATTAATTGAACCATTTAAACCAAAACCATTTATTAATATATTATTTAATTCTAAATTACTTGTTGGTTGATTTTGGAATTTTATATTTTCTTTTAAAGTACTTTTTATTATATCTTCTTTTTGGAAAAAAATATTTTGATTGTTTCTATATCCTGAACTTGTATTTAAAATAAATTTTCGATTATCATAACTTTTATTTTTTGTATGTTTTAAATTTGGAATTTTATTTTGTTCTTCTATAAAATTATCTGATTTTTGTTTTCTTCTACTCATTTCATTTACTAAATCTATTATTTTTTTTGCAAATTTTTTCTTTTCTATTTTTTTTTTTCTTTTTTTATTTATTTTTCTATTTGAATTAATATTTGAAGATGTATAACTTTGATTTATTGAAATTGTTTTTAATGGAGAAATTGAATCAATTGTTGTTTTTTTTATATTAAGTTCAGTATCAATTGTTTCTTTATTTGAATCAATTATTATTTTATTTCTACTTCTTTTTGCATTTTCCATATGAGATGTAAATAAAAAACGAACTGGTTTTTTATTTTTTTCATTATTTTTGCTTCTTGAAAAACTTTTTCTTTCCATGTCTATTTTTAATAGACTTTTTATTATTAATTATTATCAATTTTTTTAATCATTATTTTATTTTTATAAATTATTTTATTTATTAAATTTTAAAACAATGAATTCGGAAACTGTAATAATTTCATCAAAAGGAAATAATAAAATAAAGAAAAAATCAACATCAAATAAACAAATTTCAACAAATGATCCAATTGAAGAAGAAGTAAAACAAGAAAAAATTGTAGAAATAGAAAGACCAAAAACAAATGAGAAAATAATATCAAATTTAGAAATTTTAAAACAAAAAACGTCTGAATATTCAAATAAATTAAATTCAATAGAAAAACAAATAATAATAGAAAAAAATTCATCAACTGAAGAAATAAATGAAATAAATGAACAATTAAAAGAAAAAGATATTGATATAAAAAAATTAGCAGATGATAATAAAGTATTATTTAATGAATTAAAAAATATAAAAGAAGAAGTAGATGATAAAATGAAGATAATAAGGATAATAAAATTAAAAGAAAATGAATTATTAAAAACAGAAGAAAGATTAAATAAAGATATTAAAGTAAGTGAAAGAGAAATTATAATAACAACAAGAAATATTGAAATATATAAAAAAGAAAAAGAAAATTTAGAAAAATTATTAAAAAATAATGATGAAAATAAACAATATAATTTAAAACTAGAACTTCAAAATTTATATTTAGAAAGAGAAAATTTAGAAAAAGTTATAAAAGATGATAAAACATTAATAAAAGAACATAAATTTTGTGAAAAAAAAAAGCAAAAATTACAAAATAAATTAAACATAATAAGAAATGAATTGGAATTTGAAAGAAAAAAATTAAATATGAATGAACAAAAAAAAAATGATGAAAATAAATATACAGATGACATAAATATAGATGATATAAATAAAAAATCAAGAATATTAAATCGAACAGAAATACAAAGTCCAAGTATAAAATTTAAAAAAAAAGAACCAACATTACAAAAAACAACTACACCAATATGGAAAGAATTAGAAATAGCTCATAAAAAATATTTAAAAAGTATTTCAAATATGACAGCAAAACAAATTTTTGAAAATAATATTCAAGATGAAAGAAGTAAATTTGGTTTATTTTCTCCTAAAGAAATAGAAATTTTATCAAAATTAATTCCAAATGATTTTTTAGAAATTTATCAACAAAGATATGATAATGTTGAAATGCAAAAACAAGAAATTGAAGAACAAATTTTATATGGTAATTCTAATGTTAAACAAGAAATTAAAGAAAATAAAAATAAAATTGATAAATCTAATTTAAAAATGAAAGAACAAAATATTAAAACTGGGAAATTAAATGAAGATTTATCTAAATTAAAAAGACTTAGTAATGAATGTAATAATGAAATAAAAATTGTAAATGAACATCTTAAAAATCTTATTTTGGTTTTTAAACAAAAAAATGGAGAAAATCAAAGATTAAAACAAAGAATAAATGATATTAAATTTAGAATACAAAAAGGAGAATTAGTTTCTAAATTTTCAATTGAAAAACAAAATAATGAAAATATAATTCAAAATAATAATATAAATGAAAAAGAAAATGAAAGTGATAATGAAGAAAATGAAAATAGTGAAGATGATAGTAAAAAAGATATAGATGATTCTAATTTAGATATCAATAATAATGAAAATTCCAATATTGAAAATTAAACAAAAATAATCCTTAATTATATTTATAAATTATAATATAATTTTTAATATTACTTTCCAATATTTTTAATAATAATAGCATAAATAAAAAAATGCTTTATCTTATATAATTATTAAGATGATATTTCTTAATACCATAACTGACTCCATCCTTAGAAAAATATTCTCCTTCTCCATGAAGTGTCCATGCATAAAAAGTACCTTTCCAAGAAGCACCATCAGCAAAAGTATAAACACCTATTCCTTCACCAACTTCATTAAAATCTCCTTCTAATTTTTCACCATTAACATAATAAAATCTTCCTTTACCACAAATTTTATTTCTTTTAAAATTTCCAATATATTTTGGTTTATTTTCTTCATAATAAATAATCCCATGTCCTTCTTTTAAATCATTATCAAAATAACCAACATAAAATGATTTCCCATGAGCATCAATTAAAACTCCTCTTCCATGTTTAAAACCAATTGAGTTCATTTCTCCAATATATAATCCATTAATATCATCTTTTGTTCCTCTTATTAAAACTAAATTATCTTTTGTTGGTTTTAATTTCATAAACATTTTAACATAATTTGGATATTTTTGATATAATTCATCAAATTCTTTATGTATTTTTTTCTGATATGAAGATTTATTACATTCTTCAATATCACCTTGTTCTATAACATTACCATTTTTATATATTATTTCTTGTTTAGTTGTATATGTTTCATTAATTAAATAACCTTTATCATTTTTTTCACCATTTATAAAATGTCCTTCAAATCGACTTCCATTTGGGAAATAATATACACCATCACCATTTTGAATGTCATTTTCAAATTCACCATAATAAATACTTTTATCATTTTGAATTCCAATACCAAAACCAGCTCTTTTATTATGTTCGAATTTTCCATAATAAATAATATTCCAATCTTTATCATAAAATGCACCTTGACCATTAAATTCTTGATTTTTAATATAACCTACATAATAAGTTATTGGAGCATTTTTATAAATAAAACAACATCTACCATAAAATACATTATTATTACCAAATTGACCAATATAAACATTTCCATCTTGAAAAGTATAAACATCCCATCTTAAATTTGAATTAGCTTCTCTATAAGGTGGAATTACTAATAAATGTTCATAAACTCCAGGATAATATTTTTTAACATTAATAAAAAAATTTTCAGCTCCTTGAGATGAATAATCTTCTCTTTGTAAATTATTTCTAGAAACCACTTTATTCTGATTATAAGTTATATATTCTGTTATTAAACCATTTTCATAAAAATATTTGCCAACACCATTAAATTTTCCATTGTAAAAAGGACCAGTCCAAGAGTCCCCTCTTGCAAAATAATATGTTCCCCAACCATGAAGTTGATCATTTAAAAATGAACCAATATATTTATCTCCATTTGGGAAATATATTTTACCTTCTTTTATTATATGATAATTTTGATCTAAGTAACCTTTGAATATTATTTTTTTATCTTTATTATATTTTAAAAAATATCCTGCTGGTTTATTTTGGTTAAAGTAACCAAAATAATATATATTACCATCGAATAATCCACCACGACCTTGTTTTTTTTTATTTGATATTCCTCCTAAATATTTTGCTCCATTGTTAAATTGAATATATGATAAATCTTCTTCGAAATTGTTTATTTGTCTTAAATTAAGAATTTGTTCCATCATAAATGGCTCTTGTTTTTTATATTTTTCTATATTTTCTAAAAAAATTCTATGTTTTTTTTGTTCTGGTGTTTCTTGATATTCTTGTTCTGTTGGTAAAATTAAAATTGAATTACGAACTTTTTTTCTTTTTGAATAATATTTTTCTAATAATTTTTCAAAATTACCTGAGAGCAATTTTTTAAATGTTCCTACATCAAAAGTTATCCCTTTTTTCTTTTCCATTTCTTCTTTAAGTTTCTGTGCTTCTTTTTTTGCTTCTTCAATTTTTTTTTTTTCTTCATCTTCTAATTTTGATTTTCCCATATAATTATCCATATCATATCTAACTATAAATTTCTTGCCATCTGATTTCTGTGTTAAAATACCAATTCCATTTTTGAAATTATTTTTAAAAGTTCCTTCCCAATTATCTCCATTTTTAAATTGATAAATTCCCTTTCCTTCAAAATTATTATCTACAAAATTACCAGAATAAATTTCATTATTTGGAAGATATTCTTTTCCAATTCCATTTCTTTTATTTTTTTGAAAATCTCCTTCATATAATAAATTATCATTTTTATCTAATAATAATCCTTCACCTTCCATTAATCCTTTATTAAAATTCCCAATATATTTTTTTCCATTATTCCAAATGAAAATTCCTAATCCTTGTAATACTCCTTTTTTATCAATTTGTCCTATATAAATACCATCTGAAACTTTTATTTTATCCCAAACTAAATTTTTCCCTTTTTCTTCTTTAAAGCAAGAAAATAATTTTTCAAATTCTTTAGGATATTGTTTTTTTAAAGAATCTAAAGTAATTACTTCTAATGTTGATTGTCTTATTGTTATTGAAGGGTTAAGTTTAGAAGAATCAAAATAAGTAAATTCCTTTATAGCATCTTCTCTTGGAACATAAGTTCTTGTAGTAAAACGAATTTGTGAATAATTTATTAAAGGAGAAATATCTGTTTTTAAAAATTCATCAAATGTTAATTCTGGAGGAATTGGATCATTCTTTGAATGCATTTGAAGTTGGAAAGAATATGAAAATGATGTTGCTTTATTTGATAATCTCATTCCTATAATAGCTGATTTTTGTTTTGGTGGAATCATAAACTTAATATTTTTCATTTCTCTATAAGGAGGGAATAATAAAACATTTTTTATTGATTTTGGAGATGCTCCTATTTCTAACCATAAATCAGATTTATTATATAATAATAATGTATTTAATCCTGCCTTATTTAAATTCTTATCATTACCTAAGAAATAATCTTTTGATGAATTTATATTATTTGCTCCTGTAATTTGATAATTTTCTAATATAACATGTTGAATGAATAAAAATTCTTCATCTAAACCTATAAATTCACACTCGAAATTTTTAATACATGATATTTGAACAGTAAATTTAAAATTATTATCATTTACAACTCCTTCAATTGGACCATAACACCATAAAGCATAATAACCAGGTTCTAAAGTATCAATTAATTCAATATCATCTAATGATGACCATTTACAATAAACTTTTTCAATTTTCTTTTCATTTGAATATTTTGCTAATAAAACAGAAAATGGATGAACAACATCATGAATATCTCTATTAAATCTCCAATTTTTAAAAAAAATACAAATAGATGTTTTTACCTTTTCTAAAATTTTTATATTAAAAACAATAGGTTTTTCAAAATATTTGTCATATTCAAAATGATAACTTTTAATAACAGCACCATAAAGTAAATAACAAATATATGTAGCATCAAAATTCTTCATATAATCATTAACACTAATCCAAAAAATACCATCATCAGCATTAACATACCCAAAAAATTTCTTATACTCATCAGTCCATTTTGGACTATTATCACTCCAATCACCAGTCCATTCTTTTTCTCCCCAAGGATTCCTTAATTGTAATAAATAAATTTTTCTTTCTCTCCAAGCTTTTGCTTTCATAAGAGTATAAGCATGTCCTGTTACTAATCCTCTTTTTTCAATTGTAGATTCATTTTTAGAAGCTGAACTCATAATAGTTCCTTCTTTTTCACCTTCTTCAATCATTTCAAATAATTCATCATTTTCATAATTATCATGAACAATATATTGAGTAGGAAAACCAGTTAAACAAGAAATAGGTTCTGATACAATACCACCAATAGCATTAGAATAACCACCATTTAATTTAGCCCAAGCTTTCTCAAGTAACATAGCCCATAATTCATTTTTATGTGGTAGAGCATAAGCCCAATCTTTACTATTTGGATCATAAGGGAAATAATCATCAACAAAGACAACTTGCCATTCACCATCAATAAAAAAAATCATTTCATAATAACCTTCTTCATTAAATTTTGTAGTTCTAAATTTTTCACTTATTAAATATGGAAATTCAGTCAATGCTGTTATTGCACTTAAAAAATAACAATCACCTAAATTTCCCTGATTAACATCACTAAATTCTATTTTACCTTCAAAAACTTCCCATTTTGGAAGAATATCTGTACAACGTTTCCAAATTAAACGAGTTGAACTTCCTGGATTTTCTTCTTCCATTTCTGATAATGCTTGCTCACCTAATTGACTATCTGTAAATTTACCTGAGGAATCACGGGAGGTTATTGAGTTTAGATTTGGGGGGAAATAAGGATCTGTGAATTTTTGATTTGTTGATTTTAAAGTTTGGAGATCTGCTGGTTTTTGGTTTTTCCAATATTTTTTTATTTCCTTTGCCACGAGTTTTGATTTCATTTTTTTTTATTATTATTTAGTTTTTTTAAATATAATTAATTTTTTTCATAATATAATAAAAATTATATATTTGTTTTTTTATTTTTAAATTAATATTTAAAAGTTAAAAGAAAGATAATGAAATATTTATATTTTATTTTATTTAGATTTTATTCCAGCATTTTTTATCCATTGATTTAAGAAATATAATAATTTCCTAAGTAAATAATGATAACCAATATGTGAAATTATTTTTATAAAAAGTAATCCTCTCATTATTTTATAATAGTCTTCTTCTGATGTTATTACTTCATATGTATTTTCATTTATAAATTTTAATGCAATTTCTTTTTCTTTTTTTTCCATTAATACATTTAATTTTTCTAATTGATTTTTTAATTGTTCATCATACTCTTTTTGCTTTAATGTAGTCATTACTTTTATTTTTTGTTTTTCAGTTATTAAATTTGATATTGTTAATAAATGTTCTTTTATTTTTTCATCTTCTTGATTCTTTTTTAATGAATTTAATACATCTTCTTTCTGCTTATCTTCTATTATTTTATTTATTAATATTATTTGACTTTTTATATTTTCCTCATTTTGCTTTTGTTTTAATGCAGTCATTGCTTTATTTTTCTCTTTTTCTGTTATTAATCTATTTAATTTTGTTAATTGTTTTTTTATTTCTTCATCTTTTTTATTTTTTTTTAATGTATTCATTATTTTTGATTTTGATTTTTTTTGGAAAATATCTCCTAATTTATTTAGTTTTTCTTTTTTTATTTCAGTTTTTTGATTATTTTTTAATGAATCAAATCCTTTTTGTTTATCCTTTTCAATCATACTTTTATTAAATTGATTGAAACTTTCTTTTATTTTTTCATTTTGTTGATTCTCTTTTAATGCTTTCATTCCTTTTATTTTTTCAACATTTTCCATTACATTTTTTAATTTATTTAATCCTTTTATTTTATCATTTTCACTTTCATCTATTATCTCTTCTTTAATATCTTCAATATAATTTTCTGTTTTTTCAATCATACTTTTATTAAATTGATTGAAGCTTTCTTTTATTTTTTTATTTTGTTGATTCTCTTTTAATGCTTTCATTCCTTTAATTTTATCAACATTTTCCATTATGTTTTTTAATTTATTTAATCCTTCTATTTTATTATTTTCATAATTTTCTTTTTCTTCAATCATACTTTTATTAAATTGATTGAAACTTTCTTTTATTTTTTTATTTTGTTGATTCTCTTTTAATGCTTTCATTCCTTTAATTTTTTCAACATTTTCCATTACATTTTTTAATTTATTTAATCCTTCTATTTTATCATTTTCACTTTCATCTATTATCTCTTCTTCAATATCTTCAACATAATTTTCTGTTTTTCTTCTAAATAAATTAAAATAAAATCTTAATCTTTCTTTAGCCTTATCAAAGAATTTACTTATTTTAGCATTATTTTCCATTTCTAATAATTCTTTCTCATAATCATAATCTTCATTATCATCTAATACATATTGAATTGTTTGTTTTTTTACAATTAAATTAGTTAAAGTTTGTCTTCTAGCTATATTTATTTCATTTTCTAAATCATCTTTAATGTTTTCATCTTCTTTATTATTTTTTAATGAATCAAATCCTTTTTTTTTTTCTTTATCAGTTAATATTTTATTTAAATTATTTAATTTTTCTTTTTTAATTTCATCTTCTTTATTATTTTTTAATGAATCAAATCCTTTTTGTTTTTCCTTATCAGTTAATATTTTATTTAAATTATTTAATTTCTCTTTTTTAATTTCATCTTCTTTTTTATTTTTTAATGAATCAAAACCTTTTTGTTTCTCTTTATCAGTTATTACTTTATTTAAATTATTTAATTTCTCTTTTTTAATTTCATCTTCTTTATTTTTTTTTAATACATTCATCCCTTTTTGCTTATCTTTTTCAGTTAATAATTTTTCTAATTTTTCAACTTTCTCTTTTTTAATTGCATTTTCTTGATTAATTTTTAAAGCATTTATTCCAATTTGTTTTTCCTTATCAGATAATAATTTATCTAAATTCTCTAATTTTTCTTTTTTTATTTCATCTTCTTTATTTTTTTTTAATACATTTATTCCTTTTTGTTTATTTTTATCTGATAATATTTTATCTATATTTCCTAATTTCTCTTTTTTAATTTCATCATCTTTATTTTGTTTTAAAGTTGTAATAACAGTTTTTTTCTCTTTTTCAACAATTACTTTATTTAAATTAGTTAATTTTTCTTTTTTTTCTTCATTTTCTTTATTTTCCTTTAAAGCATTAATTCCAATTTGTTTTTCTTTTTCAATAATCATATTATTTAATTTATTAATATTTTCTTTTACTTTTTCATTTTTTTGATTAGTCTTCAATGACTGCATTCCTTTATTTTTATTTACATTATCCATTACATTTTGTAATTTATTTAATCCTTCTTTTCTATTATTTATATTATTAACATTTTTTTCATTTTTATTTAAGTCACCTTTTAAAATAATTTTTTCATCTTCTTTAATTTCATTCATTTCTCCACTAATAACTGGAATTATTTCTTCTTCAATATCTATTTTTTTAAGTACATTTGGTTTACTTTTAAATTTTATATTTGTATCTTTATTTAAAACATTTGGAGTTCCTTTTAATTTTATTTCATTATCATCATATTCTTTTTTTTCATTTATTTTATCAAATACTTCTTTATTTGAACTTTTTCTCATATAATTTGATACTTTATTAAATGCATCTTCTATTCTTTTTCCTGTTCTATTTTTATTTAAATTATCTATTAAAATATTTTCTTCTTCTTTTACTTTTTTATTTAATGTATTTGCTAATTTTTTTGCTGCAATTTCTTTCATATTATCATTTGTATTTTTATTTACTGGTTTTATATTTTTAATTATTTTTTTTGATTCTATTTCTTCTTCATTTATTCTTACTTCAATATCTTCTGTTACTATTGTATTTTGATTATTATCTTTTGATATATTTTTTATTTTTGTTTTTTCAATATTATAAATTGGTTTTTTTTTAGTGATTTTTTCTTCAGTTTCTTCTTCATAATATTCATCATTATATGATGATGATTTATCTTTATTTTTAGAGTTAGTAATAAAGGATTTTGTTGTCGTTTCTTTAACGACATTACCTTTATTATCAACTCTTTCTTTTGTAATTATATTTTTATAATTACCTGTTTTTCTCAAATTTTCATTTATGGGAATATTCTCTTTTCTTATATTATATTTTTTTAAATTATCTATTTTCTCATTTGGTTTACTTTTCCTTTTTTTATCTTCAATTTTATCATTTGATGATATATTAATATTCATTACATTTTCATATTTTTCATTTGAAGAATTAAGATTTGGTTCTTCTGAAATAATAGTTCTATATTTTTCAATTATTTCATGAGAATTATTTATATTTCTATAATCATTATATTCTTTTGGTTTTTGTAGAACTCTATATTTCTCATTATTGTCAATACTATCATTTGAAATAATAGTTTTATATTTTTCATTAATTTCATTTGAATTATTTGTGCTTTTATATTCATTATTTTCATTATTAATCATATTCCTATATTTTTTAATTATATCATTTGAATTATTAATATTCATATAATCATTTCTTGGAGTAGCATTTTTCCTATAATATTCATTTTTTTCATAAATATGTTTATTTTTAAAATTATAACTTTTCCTAAAACTATCATCATATTTATCATCATAATTTCTTTTATCATTATATTTATAATTATAATTCCTAGGAATACTCCTCTCATAATATGCATTATCAAATCTATTAATATTATTATCAAATTTCCTTCGATAATCGTTTAACTCAATTCTATAACGATGTCCTCTCCAATGAGAAGAAATTAAAGTAGCAGCTTTATCTAATTTACTTTCATAAGCAAATCTCCCAGGTCTTTCAAAATTATTTTTTTGTTCTTCCAGATAATAATATCTCTTAGGTTGATTATAATAATATTTCCTCATAACTTTAACACCAGGTTGATATTGATATTCAAATTTAGGATAAGGAGTTCTACTTCTATAATAAAATTCATCAGGTTTTCCTAATAACCAATTAATAGGAGCATCTTGAATAATTTCTTTTTCAATACTACTCAAATCTTTCATAGGAAAATAAAATTTTGCATAATTTCTATTTTGATTAGCAAAAATTCTCATTTTTGAATAATCAATTGGAGAATAATTCCCTTTGAAAAATACACCTTCGGTTAAATTATTATCTAATCTCTCAGGAGTGTAATTTGAATAAATTGTTTTATCTATTTTATTTTGTGAATGTGATAATTGATCTTTTGAAATTTCAGCTGTTGTTTTATAACGTGTTCCTTGTATTACTCTTACATTTTTTTGTCTTAAATTGTAATGTTCTATATTTGAATAATTTTCTCTTTGATTTTCTTCTCCACTTGATGAGTCGTATGTTATATAGTAAGTTCTTTCTTTTTGTCCTATTGATGTTTTTGTCTGACGAGGATTGTAATTTGAAGTTCTTTGGGATGTTGGTCTTCCTGATAAAGTTATTGACATTTTTTTTGGGAGTTTTTTTGTGTTATTTTTTATTTTTTTATGTTTTTTAACATATAATGAGATATTTTTTTTTTGATGTTAGGGGATTTTTTTAATTATTTTTATTCATGTATTTTTTATTGTTTTTATAAATTCATAATAATTAATTGTTAAAATTATATGAAAAATTATTTTATATAAATGAAAATTTTTAATTATAATAAATTGTAGAAATTATATAGTAGGAATAATTTAATTATTATAAGGTCTTCATAGAAATTTTATTAGTATATATTTTTCAAAAGTTAAAATTTATATTGTTTATTTTTTAATATAATTTAAATATTACTATTTATAAATTATTAACGTAAATTAATTACTTGTAATTTATCTATTTCCTTAAATAAATCTTTAATCACAATTTCATCTTTATTTTTATCAACATTTATATTATAAATAGAAAAATTCCCATTAATTTCATAAACCTCAGCAAATGTAATTTTATATCCAATTTGTGCAATGACATTTTCTGCTCTAAAAATTTTAATATTCTCAATAATATTATCAGTATAATTTTCATAAGGTGTAATGGCTTTATTAAATAAATTAAAATTAATAGAATATCCACTAAAAAAAATTTTAATATGATTATAATCATTATTTTCAATAATATCAACTTGATCCATATCATAAAAAATATCCCCACTTGCTTTATTAAAATGATCAGGATTAATAATTAAATCAATATTTCTGTTTCTTAAATCATTACTACTTTTAATTAAAGTAGGTAAAAGAACATTTTGATAAGGCATAATTGAACCTCCTTTAATATAAATATTTAATATATCATAATCACCTTTTAATTTAAGATAATAACCTTTATTCCTTAAACTATCATAAGTAAATACTTTTTCACCAGAAGGAAATTTATTAAAATTCCAATTAGGAAAATAACCTTTATAACTCCATTCACTTTGTTTTAAATTTGGAATATAATATAAACAACAACCAGCCATAATGTATCTATTCATATAATAATCTTTATATAATACATCATCATTAATAAACTCAAAAAAAGCTGGTTTAAAATAACTTCCTTTTTCTCCAATTGAAATAAGCATCATTTGAGAGTAAATATATCTTAAAATTGAATATTTAAATCTAATAGAATTAGTTGCTGCAATTAAAGTTTTATTTTTTAAATTGGTCACATAAAAAGAATAAGGTTCTTGATCTCTTTTACCAATTTCATTATGATTTCTTGAAAAAGGATATAAAGCTCCTAAATTATGCCATCGAGCACATAATTCATCATTTGAATCTTCATGGAAACCACATATATCAGCTCCAGTCATTGGAATACCATAAATATTATAGTTAAATATTCCTGTTATTGAATAATATAAGTCATTAAATGTTGCTAAATTATCACCTAACCAATGAAAACCATATTTTCCATGCCCTATTGTATTTGCTCTTGATACTATAAATGGTCTTTTATTTACACTTTTTAAGAAATCATTTGTTATTTTTACTTGTCTTTTAGATATTAAAGGACGAACATTGTACATTGTGTAAAAATTATTATTTGGATCATTTTCATTTGAATAAGCATTAACTGAAATTCCTTTTGATTGAATATCATAATGTCCATTTCTATAACCAGGAATATATGGTATATCAGCATAAATGTTTAAACTTTTATTTAAAAGAAGTGAATCACTTGCATATTCAGCAGCACCATAATCTAAAATATATAATAAAGCAGGTTCATTCATATCAATCCACATCCCATCAAAATTTAATAAATTATGATAATCACTTAATCCAACATTCCATAAATCAACACCACTTTTAGTAAAAAAATCTGGAAAAACACTTCTCCCAGGCCAAACAGCAGTTTCTAATATTTCCTTAGTATAATTACTCATAATAAATGCATTACTCTCTTTTCCCATAACATAATATTTATCACTATCAGTTTTAGGAATACCATAATCAACTAAAGTAACAAACTTCCTCCCAACATTATGTAATTCCTCAATAAAACTTGGCATATCCCTAAATGAATAAGCTAAATGAAAATTCTTAGCAGAATCCATCATATCAATATCAGTCCAAATAGCATCTAAAGGAATATTATAAATATCATAATTCCCATTAACTTGTTTTAATATAGTAGTACTACTATAACCCCATCGACATTGATGCCAACCAAAAGACCAAAAAGGAGGAATTTGTGGTCTTCCTATAATTTGATGTAAATTACTAATTGCTTCATCTGGAGTATTACCAATAGTAATATAATAATTTATAATACCACCAATTGTTCTATGTTCAATACTATATGGATAAGGAGAAAACCAATGAGAATTTATTAGGAAATCTTGAGCATTTGTATTTTCGAAAATTAAACCTAGAAATAAATTATTTTTTGTTTTATGTAATCCTATTGGTTGATGACCCATTAAATTGTATCCTCCATTTTTTTTATCTCTATATGTGAATGTTGTATCATTTGGCCAAATTGTATATTTTCCTGTTGATAAACGAAATTCTGTATTTCTTTCTCCGAATCCAAAAATATATTTTGATGTTAACATTATTTCAAAATTTATTAATGTATCTGTATATAGGAATCTTTTTGGATTCAGAGATAAAATTTTATGTGAATTTTTTTCTATTGAAAAATAAAATGGTTTGTTTATTTTTGATAATTGAAATCCAATATCGTCTAAATTTAAATTGTGTTTACAATTGTTTATTTTATTTATATATGATTCGTCAGTTAAATTAGGACGAAAACGATTATTTTCTTCATCATATATTTCAAAATGTATTATTCCATCACATTCTAATTTTATATTTAATATTAAATTTCTGATTAATTTAGCAGATGTTTTATTATTTTTTGGACTTATTGAATAATCTTTAAATTTAAATTTTTCCTTTGTGTATTTTATTTTTGCCATTAATCCAGTTTTTCCATCATAATAATTATATGATGAAACTGTGTAATCATTTGTTTCATTTGTTAATTGAATTGTAATTAATATAAAAAAAAGAAAAAAAAAATTTATTATCATTTCTTTTTTTTTAAAATAAATTTATATTTTTTAAATATTTGAACTATAATAATTATATTAATAAATAATAATTAAAAAATCAATATGTTTCCACTTTAATTAAATTTAAATAATCATTATAAAATATTTAATAAAGATAATCTCCAAATGATATCTTCATTAATGCTTTTTCAACTACATTTGGTTTATTTTTTAAATCAATATAAAATTGTTTAAAAAATTTAACTTCTTTACTTGAAAATTGACAAATTAATTCTTTATTATCACATAAAATAATTTTAATTCTATCAGAAAATTTTTCATCAAGAATAATATCTTTAATATCATTTTTACATAAAATAACTTCTTGTTTATTTTCAATTTTTAAATATAAACCTCCATTTACTTTTCCAAAATTACATTCAATTCTTTTTTTTTTTTGATCTTCATATTCTGGTAAAATATAACCAATAAAATCATGATCAATATTTAAAGGAGTTAATTCTTGAATTATTCTTTTATATTCATTTATTAACATTTTAAAATCATCTTTTTCTTTATTTGCTTCATCAATTTGATGTAATAAATTTTGTTGATCTTTAATTAAATCTGATAATATTTTGTCTTTATTATTATTTATTTCTTTTAATTCATTTACTTCATTTTTTAATCTATTTATTTCATTTTCAAAATTTGTTTTTTGAGTATCAAAAGTTTTTGTATAATTTGTAAAATATTGATTTCTTTCTGAAAAAACATTTATTAAATTATTTTTTTCTTTTAATTCTTTTTCTAAATTTACTATTTTATCAATATTACTATTTTTAACTTCTAATATTTTTTTTTCATAATCTTTTTTCAATTTATCATTTTCTCCTATTTGTTCATTTAATTTTATATTAAGAGTTTTTTTTTCATCTTCTAAAATTGATTGTTTATTTTTTAATTCATCATTTTCTTTTTTTAAAAAACTAATTTGATCTTCTTTAATATCATTTTCTTGTTTTTCATCTGCATGAATTTCTTCTTCTTCTTCAAATAAATTTTTTAAAAATCTTTGAACTCCCTTTTGACCATTTTTATTTCGATAATTTCTTAATTCTAATTTTAATTTTTCTATTAATTCACCTTTCATTGTATTATCAATTTTAATTTCATCATTTTCTTTTTGAATTAATTTTTTATCTTCTTCTAATTTTATTAATTTTTTTTCTATCTCTTCTCTTTTTTTTCTTTCATCAATTATTGCATTTCTTAATACTGCAAGTTTAGTTAAATAATCATTATTATTTGAATTATTGTTTTTTTTTGGAGATTCAATTTTTTCAGACATAATAAGATAAGTAAATAATTAGGAATAAATATTATTATTAAAATATTATTTTAAATATTTAAAAAATATATGGAATATAAAAAAAATATTAAACAAATTTATTCTTATAATAGTTATTATTATAAATCAACTTTTTAATATTTATTATGATAAAGTTATTATAAAATAAATTTCATAATAAATATTGTTTAAATATGAAATCAAATAGTTTTAATTTTAAAAATAAAAACAAACAAAATAATGAAAATTATTTATCAAATAATACAGTTTCTTCTAATTTAAATCAAAATAATATGAATAATGATTATTTAAATCATGAAAATTCAAATATTCATTCACAGTTAATAAATTCATTAAAAGAAAAAATAAAAGTTTATGAAAAAGATATTGAAAATTTAATTGAAGAAAAATTAGCAATGCAAATAGAAATAAATAATTATCAAATAAAAAAAAATCAAATAAATGCAAATATAATGAATAATTCTGAAAATATAGATAAAATTATTGAATTAAACAATCAATTAAATCAACAAAATTTTAGTATGAAAAATGAAATTAACAAATTAAATTCAATTATTGAAAAACAAAATGAAATAATTAATAATAATAATTGTCAATATAAAAGTAATGAAAATAATTTTAAATGTTCTAATTGTGAAAAAAAAAATGAAGAATTAATAAAAATGAAAAATGAAAAATTAAATATAATGAATGCAATAGATGAATTAAAAAAACAATTAGAAATTTTAAAAACTAATAATAAAAAAAAGAAGAAAAAAAAAGAAGAAATAAGTAAAAATGAATCTCTTCCAAGTATTGAACAATATTTTATATTAAATAATAAATTTCAATTAGTTGATAAAGATTTTAATTTATGGCATATGAAAAAATGTAATAAATTTATAGAATTTAAGGAAAAAAATGGAAATAATTTTAAAAATCCTGAAGATTTATTTAAAGAATTTATTAATTATTATGAAAATATAAATAATAAGGAATGTATTGAAGAATTTAATAATTATTATAATAATATAAATGAAATTCATGGGGGTTGTGAATTTTATTTAAATAATAATAAAAATGAAGATATTTCATTATCTCTATCAGATAATTCAAATTAATAAATGAAAAATATTTTAAAAATTAATTTTATAAATATATCGATTTTAAGGGTTCAATAATATATGATTAAAAATAAAAAAAATATTCTAAATTTTAATTCAATAGATATTCTTATTTTTGTTTGAAAACAATTTTTATCTATTGTTAATTTTTATTAATATCTTATTTTATTAGTTGATTAATATTATCAAAATTTTAATTTACTTTTTTATATTATTAATATTTTTATTTATTTTATTTTTTCAAAATCATTATTTTTCCATATTTTTTTATTTATTCATAAAGATAATTAAAAATAATATTATTGAATAAATCATGAATTTATATTTAAATTTTTAATAAAATATTTAACATTTAATTCCTACAGAAAGTTAATCGATCCTTCTTAATTGAATCCTAAAATCTTCATTTCTATTTATTGTTTGTTTTTTAATTTTTCTTTTGATATATATTAATACAAATACCATTTCAGCAAAATATAATATTGAAAATGTAATAATTGTTATTAAAAGTGATTTATTTCTTTTCAATACTTTCATATGATGTTTTAGACTAAAATTTCTATTTTCATCAAATCCAAAATTTAAAAGATTATAATTTTTTAATAAAGAATAACAACTGATAGATAAAACAGAAATAAAATTCCAAAGTAATATAATTAGAAATATTAAAAATATATTAAATATTCTCACACATTTACTAGTATTGCGACATATACCAATTTGTGAATGAATTAATGTAGAACAATATAAAACATATGAATAATAAAAAATAATTTTAATAATTTTATTATATTGAGAATTATAATCAAATGTCTGATTTAATTTATTTATTAAATAAAAATTTTTATTTTCAAAATATTTAACATCCATTCCAAAATAATTTCTTGTATATAATTCAATATTTTCATTTAAAGAATAAAATGGATAATCATATAATGAAAAGAAATGTTGATAAATCTCGTTTTCATTATATAATACTGATTTATTAATAGAATCAATAAAAGTA
Source organism: Isotricha sp. YL-2021a (assembly GCA_023806865.1). NCBI lineage: Eukaryota > Ciliophora > Litostomatea > Vestibuliferida > Isotrichidae > Isotricha > Isotricha sp. YL-2021a. The sequence continues at coordinate 915 of JAJJLH010002229.1, read as the reverse complement.
TAAATATTATCATTTAATTTACCATTTATTTTTTTACTACATATATATCTCAAAAAATTTCCATCTAAAATATATTGAGGATATTTAGTATTTATTTCATTAGGATCTGAACAAGGAATTCCTGAACTAATTGTAAAATTAACAATAATTGCATTATTAATTGATTCATTTGTATAATGTAAATATTTATTATTATTTAAAGGTATAGTTTTATAATTATAATCATTAGGAGAAATTTCATTATTATTAATTATTATTTTATTAATAGGACAATCATTATTTTCTTCTGCACATAATTCTATTATTTGAATCTAAAAAACCACATTTTTTAAAACCAATATCACATTCATTATTATTTTCTACTGAATTCCTTATAAAAGTTTCATAATTTAATTCACTATTTGTATTAACACAAAATGTATTTCCATCCCATTTATTTAAATCAAAACCATCTATTTTGTTTATTGTTTTACATTTTGAACTATGGAATTTGTTACATTTTCCTACATATACTCTTTTTTTATAAAAACGACCTTTTAATATTCCTGGAAAATATCCTAATTTATAAATAGATTCATTTTCATTACATTTACCTGTTAATGATTGAGAAATTGAATAAATTGGTGATGCTTGAAAATTATTTTTAATTAATGTTATTTCATTTATAATATCCAATTTTTTAAAAAATAATAGTAATATAAAATAGATTAATGATAAGAATAAAGATAATAGTTTAAAGAAAAAAATGAAATATTCAAATTCTGTTTTCATAATGTTAATTCAATATACACTATTTTTTTTAAAAAAAATTTAATAAATAAAAAATATAATTAATTTATATCTTTATAAAATTGTATAGAAAATTTTTTATCATAATAAAAATAAATTATAATTTTCTAGTTAATTTTATTTATT